>SNQJ01S0058181.1:67444-85378 GCA_010110895.2 Picea sitchensis
ACTTTCTTGCCATCCTATGAGTAGATTATGCCACAATATGTATGGTCGGTTGCTCATATTTCTTTTGGTAAGTCCTCTTCTCCATCTCTTAGGGATCTTATTCATTTTCCTTTGGATTTGGAAGGTGGAGGGTTACAATCCTCAGATTGTTAGCCCATAGTAGGGTTCCTTCTCCTTGTAACCCTCTCCCTTCATATTCTTCTTTTGGTGGCCCTCTTGTCTAAAAAATTTTGGAATATTTCTTTGAGCCCTAGCATTCCCAATCACCCTTGTTAACCCAAGATAACGCCTCAACCTCTTTGGGGAGTTCTTCTAGAGTGGGAAAACCCTATAACCATTGATCTAGAGGAGGTGTTCAAGTGCTAGTTTCTTGCCCCTTGGGAGGTCTAGGCCTCAACTCCTTGAAGGACTTAGGTAGACCGATGGTGGATAGGAAGTCTAATTTGAGGTTGTCCTATGAGTGGGAAGTGAAAGAAATCAATCAAGTTTGTTAGAAATCTATACAAAGGGCCCTTAGAGAAGGCCATGCCCTTTTTCTTTGTTTCCTAATGAAGGTTCTCATTTTGAATGTGAGAGGGATGGGGGCCAAGCCAAAATATTGGACCTAAAAAGACTTATAGAAGTAGATTTTCTAGATATTATTATGCTATAAGAGACTATGGGGTTGGGTGACCCCTTGGTTACAACATTGTCAAAAATTTTGTGTGGTTGGGAATTTATGTCTATTGACTCTGATGGAATGTCTAGAAAAATGCTTGTGGTTGGGAATTTATGTCTATTGACTCTGATGGAATTTCCAGAAAAATGCTTGTGGTTTGGAATCAAAATGTTGCTCCAATAAACTCATTTTCAATTTCCTCTGGTCTTTGTACATAACTCTTTGTCAAAATCTTGGGTTACTCGATTACTCTCCTCAACATTTACGATGCTTATGATGATAAGACATCCTTTTGGGACTAGTTTATTCATCTTCAAATCTATAAGTCTTCTCATCTTGTTTTTTGGGGGGACTTGAACTTCACCCTGCATCGGTCTAAAATTTGGGGAAAGGGTGCTAGAGTTGACAATTTAGCTAGTTTTTTTCTTAATTGTTTGGAGGAAACAAATCTTATTGATGTAGATCCAGTGGAAGTAAAGCCAACTTGGACAAATAACGGAGTTGGTGTAAATGGGATTGCTAAGTGATTGGATAGGTTTATAATTCATCAAGACTTTCTACTCTAGGTCCAAAGAGTTAAATCTTGGGTTTGTTTGCGTAGGTTCTCGTATCATTTTCCAATATTGCTTGAGATTGATCATCCCATTCCTAAACTAGGGTCCCCTTTCAAGTATAACCCTGGCTAGGCCTTAGAGGAGGACTTTAAATCAATAATCAGTACAAAATGGGTCTCTTTCAATCCATTGCTTGGCACACCTTCTTACAATAAGTTTGTAGCATCCTTAAATAAAGTAAAGGAAAAGGAACTCCATTGGGCCTCCTTAATACTCTAAAGCAGAGACTTACAACTTAAAGAAGTGGAAGATTGTATGGTCAGTATGTTCCTTTCCTCAAGGGAAGTAATATTGAGTGAATAAGAGTTACAAAATATTTGTGACCTAGAGGCTATAAAATTCAAACTTTTGTTGGAAAAGGAACGAGATTGGAGGATAAAGAGTTGAGCAACCTGGCTCTCCCTAGGGGAAAACAATAATAACTTTTTTCACAACTTTTCCTCACATAGAAGAATCCAAAATACAATCTGGGAGATGTCGGGGAAGGATGGTATATGGGTAAAGGACTTTTAGGGGTTGACAAATTTGGCAGTGAATCATTTTGAATCTCTCTTTAAAGAGATAGCTAGGGAAAATATTGTAGAGATCCTAAGGATGGTATCCTATTTCCCTTTAATGGTAATTGAGGAGATGTGTGAGGATATTTTCAAGCCGATGACAAAAGATAAACCCTTGGTTGTACTTGGTTCCTTACGAAAATATAGGATTCCAAACCCTTACAGTTGGATGGTGTAGTTTATATTAAATTTTTCAATCTAATAGGTGAGGATATGCTTCATGTGGTGGATGAGGTTTGTCTTAGTGGGTGGCGCAGACCCCCTTCCCTCCTTGGGACTACGCGACCTCCCGGTCTTGGATCTTCAAACTCCTAAGTCAGATTGACTCTTTGGGCCTTCTACAGACCCCGACCTTCTCAACATACACACAGGTCCCTTTTGTGTTACCCACAGGATCGAACTACCCATGCCTTCACCCTTCAACGCTCCCAACAACACTCAAATTTCAGGAGTACTATCTCCACACTAAACCTTATGCTTAGGTGACCACGGGCCATGATCGTGGGCCAACCCTTCGTAAATTTGGGTTTCGGAAATACCACAGGCTCTACCTTTAGATCCTCTCGAAGTGCTCTTCTCCGAACTTCTATTTTTTCCAATCCGCTGCCACATGTTCTCTACACAAACAATGGTTGTGATTACTTCATGAGTTCATGACTGTGCCCTTACAACACCTCTAGACTTCCCGAACCACGGAGTGGTGAAAACACCTTACGGTCAACCTCCGCGTAGCTCTTCCAGGTCTAATGGTCTGGAGTTATTCACCTCCCTCTGGAATGGATCTCGTTCGTAGACTTTTCCAAACCTCAAAGGATTCTCTTCCTCGAAGATTTCTTGCTTCTCTCCCTCCTAAGATTGTCTTCCTTGACCTTCTTCATCCTTCAGAACACTTCTTTTGAATCTTATTCAAAATCTCAGCATGTTCCTGCCTTGCAACAGGTTTTCTTCCACACTCAACTTCTTTGTGGATGACTTCGCACCTTTTGTGACTATTCTTCAACCACTTCCCTGTGACTAAGTCACGCTACTCTTCCTGAGCTTACGAGTCTAAAACTTTGTCACACACTCCTTGCGGACATCTATGCACTCCTTGCACATATAAGCTCACGCTATCTCTTCTGAGATTTACAAGTCAAAACAGACTCTGTCAACGTACTCCTTGCGGACACTATGCACTCCTTGCACTTGCTCGTAGAAGAGAAACAACTTAAACTTATTTAAAATATCACCGATTAATACATCTCACCATGTAAATGCATGCATAGATATAAGAACAAGAAAAAACAGAGACTTGAAAACAAAATAGAAAGTCTACCATTCACTCATTCAGATAGACACATCAACACCATACATTTGGGACAATGTTCCTATGTTATATTCATTCAACTGAAAATTACATACATTCATACACTACTTCTTGGTAGCTCTCATCTCCTTTCTACAATGGCGATGACTCTTGATAATTAGAATGCCAACAACCTCTACTGGGAAACAATACAAAGCTTGTATACAAGAGGTGCTCTTCGAGCTCTTCCCTCCAACTACTTTATGCTATCCTATCGAAATAAAAGCTTTCAACTACTTAACATTTATACAATAAATGTTTGAGTCAGACAGATAAGAGAAAAAGCTCCAGATATGTAATGCAATCCTTCACATTAAATCAAAATACACTCCATCATTGACCTTATGCGATGGCTCAGCCTCTGATCATTAAAGATGTTCATGAATCAAAATCCTTTTCATATATTACATTAATAAGCCAACTTTGGAATTCAAAATATTTTAAAATGTATGCTAGTGCGCCCAACTGTCTTCCACTTGTGCTTTGTTGGCGATGCTCCTGCATCATACTCCTCTGGCTGAAAAATTCATGGACTCATGTCCATGAGCTCTTGCACCGACCTTCCATGCTTCTGGATGTCTGCTTCACCAACCCAACTGGCATCTTCTACTGGTTGTCCTTTCCACTTTACCAAGTATTCAAAATACATTTTCCTTCTGGTCTTCCTACCAATTCGTTGATCTATGATATTCTCCATCTGTGGCTTCTCTGCTACATACATCTATTCCCCCCATTGGATCTTCTTTTGATCTCTGGATCCTCTGGCTCCATCTTCCTTGTAAGGATACAAGTCTGCAATGTTGAATATGGGTGATATACCCACATCTTCTGGCAGTTATATCTCACAATCATTCTCACCAAATCTTCTCAAGATTTTACACGGTCCTATCTTTTTCAACTTCAACTTGTTGTATGCTCCCCTTGGGAACATTTCCTTCCTTAAATGTGTTAGAACTTGATCTCCAAATTCAAATTCAAGCTTCCTCCTATGTTGATCATCTCTACGCTTGTATTCATTGTTGCTCTTCTTCAACTCCTCCTTGATCTGAATATGAAGTTCTTGCATTTATGCGGAGAAGTCTTCGGCTCCAGCGCTCCTAAAATCGCTCTGCTTCAGATCTCTCAACTCTGACACTCCTCTCAAATTCATTCCATACACTATCTGAAATGCACTTTTCCCAGTGCTTCTATTCACTGAGTCATTATAAGAAAACTCTATTTGTGCTAGAATATGATCCCACTGACTATGGTGTTCAGTGACCACACTCCTCAACAAATATCCTAAACTTTGATTCACCACTTCGGTCTATCCATTGGTTTGCGGGTGATATGTAGAACTAAAAGATAGGTCTATCCTTAGCTTCTTCCACAATGTCCTCCATAAATGACCAACAAATTTGGTGTCCCTGTTTGAAACTATACTCCTAGGCAATCCATGGAGTCTCACAATCTCTTTGAAAACCAAATTTGCAATGTGCGTTGCATCACTAATCTTCTGGCATGGGATAAAGTGTACCATCTTCGAAAATCTGTCGACTACAAAAAATATGGAATCACTTCCTCTTTTTGTCCTTGGCAATCCCAACATGAAATCCATGCTTATTGCATCCCAAGGCCTTTCTGGAATAGGCAACGGTTTATACAACCCAGTGTTCTGCTTCTTTCCCTTTGCATACTGACAAATCTTACACTTGTTCAAAAACCTCTTCACCGTTTCTCTCATACCTGGCAAATAATACGAACCATTCAACTGAGCAAATGTTTTGTCTTGGACGAAATTTCCAGCTAGACCTCCACTATGCTTTTCCTTCAGCAAATTCTCCCTCATCGAACACTTTGGTATGCACAACTGGCATCCCTTAAAAAACAACCCATCCTGAATTAGATATTTCTCCCACTAGCTTTTGTCTCTGAGTACATGATTTTCACATGCCTCATATGCCTCCCTGAAATATGGATCAGTGTGGTACATTTCCTTAAGGAGATCAAACCCCAAGGTCTTGACCTAAAATTCCCGCAGAATCAAATTTCTCTTGCTCAATGCATCAACAACCTTGTTAGCATTACCAGAAATGTGTTTAATGACAAAAGTGAAATTTTTCATAAACTGTATCCACTTAGCATGTCTCTGGTTTAACTTCTCCTGTCTGGTTAGGAATTTCAAAGCTTGATTGTCGCTATACAACACAAACTCCTTTGGTATGAGATAGTGCGTCCATTTCTTCAAGGCTTGACTTATGGCATAGAACTCTTTGTCATATGTGGAGTACTTGTTTTTAACTTCATCAAGCTTCTCACTAAAATGTGCAACAAGCCTATTATCTTGGCTCAAGACCACTCCAATTGCAACTCCACTTGCATCACATCTTACCTAAAATGTTTTCCGAAATCCGATAATACTAGAATCGGTTGTTCTATTATCTATTCCTTCAATATGTTGAATCTCTTCTCAGCCTCTGTTGTCCATTTGAATGACTTGTGTATTTTCTTCACTGTATCCATCATTTGAGCACTAAGCCCACTAAAATTTCTGATGAACTTCCAATAAAAAATTTCTAATCCATGGAAGCTTCTCACCTCAAAGAAATTCCTCGGTGACAACCATTCTTTGATTGCTTTCACTTTTTGGGATCCATCTTCAGTCCATTTGAAGAAATCACAAAACCCAAATATGTGAGTTATGTCTTCATGAAAGAGGAATTTTTCAAATTAATCAATAGCTTCTCTTATTGCAACCTCCTCATTACCAACATTAAATGTCTCAAGTGCTCCTCTTTTGTCTTGCTAAAGACCGGTATATCATCCAAATATACAATCACAATCTTGCCACTAAAATCTTTCAACACTTCATTCATTAGCCTCATAAAAGTACTCAGGGCATTTGTCAAGCCAAATGGCATAACAAGCCATTCATACAACCCCTCATTTGTCTTGAATGTTCTTTTTCACTCATCACCTTCTCTCATTCTTATCTGGTGATATCCACTTTTCAAATCTATCTTTGAAAAATAGTTCGCTCCACTTAAACAATCCATCAAGTCATCCATCCTTGGCAATGGAAATATGTATCTGATGGTGATCTTGTTTATGGCTCTTGAGTCTGTACACATTCTCCATCCTCCATCCTTCTTTAGACTTAATATAGTTGGTACTGCACATGGACTCAAGCTTACTCTAACCAATCCTTTGTCTAACATATCCTGAACCTGTCTTTTCACCTCCTCATTCTCTTGAGGTTTCAACCTGTACGCTTCTTTGTTCGACAAGTTTGGTCCTGGTATCAAGTCAATGTGATGGTTGATACTTCTGATAGGTGGCAATGAGCTTGGCAACTCATCCACTAATATGTCAGCAACTTTCTCTAACAATTCCTTAATTTCCTCATGAAAAACTTCCACTGAAGTACTTGTAAGGATAACCCTCAGCTTCCTCACTACAACAAACTGCATCTCTTGTTCCTTCTTAACTTCATTCAGGAGTTCCTTCCCACTCATGAGAAGTATGCTCGTGTTGGCTTCATCCTTCACTTTCTTCTCTTCAATTGGCAGTAACATGTGTGTCCTACCATTCTTCTCTAAGGTGTAAGTGTTTCTTCTCCCATCGTGAATGGCATTCTTTTCATACTGCCATGGTCTTCCCAACAAAACATGACATACATCCATGGGAATCGCATCACACAGGATTTCATCTCTATATCCTCCTATCTTAAATTCAACAAGGCATTGTTTAGTTATTGTTACCTGATGACCTTTCTGCAACCATGAGACTTTAAACGACATCAGATGTGCAATCATCTCCATCTCTAAATTCTCCACCATCTCTATGGATACTAAGTTGTCATTACTCCCACTGTCAATTATCACCTTGCATACTCTATCCTTCATCTTGCAAGATGTCTTGAACAAATTGTTCCTCTGTGTTGGCCTTCCAATTTCTGGCTCTAGATTTAAGAGAAATTTCTTCATCATCAAATATCTCCCATCCTCTACACCTTCTGCCTCAACATCTTGCTTCTGTGCTTCTGAAATGTGAGCTTCACCTCCTTCTTTCTTCCTCTCAGGACAATCCCAAGAAATGTGCCATGTTTTTCCACAGGCATAACATCTTACTTCTCCTCCTCTACCTCTTCCTCTTTGTCTGGGAAAAGAGTTTATGCCACCACTATGCCTTCCTCGGAAACTTCCTCCTCTCTCAGAGTGACTATGTGGTTTCTCTGCCTCACCTTTGGGCTTTTGCGTCTTGTCCTGGGCAACTCCTTTGCCTCTATTCAAGCTTCTTCCTCTATTTTGTTGACTCTACCTCCTAGCCAACTTCTCTTTTTCTTTCAGCGCAATCTGATATGCATCCTCTACTGTTCTAACTGTTTCCATGCTAATTTTGTCCTAGATATCATATCTCAAGTCGTTTATGTACCTGACAAATTTCTCTTTGTCTCTCTCTCTCTGTCCAACCCTGATGTTCAATCTGTAGAAATCCTCTGTGTACTCCTTCACAATCATCCCTTTTTGTCTCAGGTTCTGCATCCTCCTGAACAGATTTATCTGGTAATATTTGGGTATCAATTTTTCCTTTAGCTTGGCTACCATTCTATCCCAACTCTTAATATTTTGTTTTCCTTTTCTCCTCTCATCGGCATGCAGTTCATCCCACCATAGTGTTGCATGTCCTTTCAACCTGGTGACGACATGTCTCACCTTTTTCTCCTCCTTGACATCTTCATAGTCGAAATACTTGTCCATTTCTTGTATCCAAACAAGCAATTATTCAGTGTCTAAATTACCTTCATTCATTGGGATGTCAATATTTTCTTTGGCTCTCAACTTAATGATCGATTTCAACAAGCGTTCTTCTGCATCATCCTCAGCTACAACTTCGTCAACCTCTACTTCTTCATTCTCTGCATCACTGATGTCTTCAGCATCAGGTGCTCTCCTTTGTGTTGTTTCCATGGCATCCAACCTTGCACGTAGTTCTCTCATTTCCCTTTACATATCTCTGTTTGCTACGGGCGGCTCAACACATCTTTTAGGCAGCATTGTGTTGATGTATCTGATACCTCTCGTCGATATCAGTCTACTTCTCTTTATACATAAATCAATAATGTATCCTCTCTGTTACCACTCTGGCGCATACCCCCTTCCCTCCTTGGGACTGTGTGACCTATCGATCTTGGATATTCAAACTCCTAAGTTAGATTGACTCTTCAGGCCCTCTACAAACCCCAACCTTCTCAACATACACACAGGTCCCTTTTTTTTTACCTGCAGGGTCGAACTACTCGTGCCTTCGCCCTTCAGCGCTCCCGACAACACTCAATTTCGGGAGTACTAACTCCATGCTAAAAATTCTTCTTTGGTGACCATGGGCTATGACCGTGGGCAAACCCTTCAAAAATTCAAGTTTTGGAAATAGCACAGGCTCTACCTTCAGCTCATCCTGAAGCGCTCTTCTCCGAACTTCCAGATTTTCCAATTTGTTGCCATGTGTTCTCTACACAACCAACAGTTGCGATTACTTCGTGACTCCGTGAGTTCGCAAATTTTCCCTTACAACACCTCCAGACTTCCCGAACCACAAAGTGCCAAAAACACCTTATGACCAACCTCCACATAGCTCTTCCAGATCAGACAGTCTGGAGTTATTCAACTCCCTCTGGAACGAAACTCGTTCGTAGATTTTGCGAAACGTCAAAGGATTCTCTTCCTCGAAGATTTCTTGCTGCCCTCCCTTTTGAGCTTATCTTCCTTGACCTTCTTCATCCTTCAGAAAACTTCCTTCGACACTTAGTCAAAATCTCGGTCTATGCCCGCCTTGCAACAGGTTTTCTTCCACACTCAACTTCTTTCTGGATGACTTTGCACCTTTTACAACTATTCTTCAACCACTCCCCTGAGACTAAGTCATGCTACTCTTCAAGAGCTTATGAGTCTGAGACTCTGTCACGCACTCCTTGCAGACATCTATGCACTCCTTGCATATATAAGTTCACACTATCTCTTCTGAGCTTTATGAGTCGAAACAGACTCTGTCAATGCACTCCTTTAGGACACTATGCACTCGCTTGTAGAAGAGAAACAATTGAAACTTATTTAAAATCTCACTAATTCATACATCTCGCCATGTAAATATTTGCATAGATACAAGAATAAGAAATAACAGAGACTTGAAAACAAAATAGAAAGTCTACCATTCACTCATTCAGATAGACACATCAACACCATACATTTGGGACAATGTTCCTCTATTATATTCATTCAACTGAAAATTACATATATTCATACGCTACTTCTCAGTAGCTCTCAGCCCCTTGCTACAATGGCGATGGCTCTTGATAATTAGAATGCCAACAACCTTTATTTGGAAACAATACAAATCTTTTATACAAGAGGTGTTCTTCGAGCTCTTCCCTCCAACTACTCTATGCTATCCTATCGAAATAAAAGCTTTCAACTACTTAACATTTATTACAATAAATATCTGAATCAAACAGATAAGAGCGAAAGCTCTAGATCTGTACTGCAATCCTTCACATTAAAGAAAAATGCACTCCCTCATCGACCTTATGTGATGGCTCAGCCTCCGATCATTAAATATGTTCATGAATCAAAATCCTTTTCAGATATTACATTAATACGCCAACTTTGGAATTCAAAATATTTCAAAATATGCGCTAGTGCGCCCAACTGTCTTCCACTTGTGCTTTGTTGGCGATGCTCTTGCATCAGTGGGGGAGTCCCTAGCATTATGAATGTAACATTTTTGGCCCTCATATTACAAAGGTCGAATTCCCTCTCTCTTTTGACAATTTTCATCCCATATCTTTGTGCAACAACTTGTATAAGGTTATCTCCAAAATAATCACTCTAAGGTTGAACCCAATCCTTTCCAATTATGTGTTTGTAGAACAAATTTGGTGTTTGGAAGGTAGGAAAATTCATGAAGCTATAAGGGCTTCTCAATAGGGCGTTCACTCCATCAAGTGTGGGAATATTCATGCAACAATACTTAAAATTGATCTCTCAAAATCATTTGACAGATTGTCCTGGTCATACCTCCACCTTCGACTGCTCCATCTTGGTATATCCTTACCTCTGGTGCGATGGATAATGGGTTGTGTATGATCTACAAATTTGTTTTTGTTAATAAATGAGGTTACCTCTACATTATTCAAAACTCATAGAGGTTTGAGATAAGGTTTCCCTCTTTCTCCATATCTCTTCCTCCTTATAGCGAAGGGGATGAGTCGAGTGATAGAAGATGCTTAAAGAAGGAGGGAGTTACTATGCATTAAGATAGGAAGGGATCTTTCTTTGTCACACTTAGATATTTCCCTGTCATGCTTACTTTTTGTGGATGATGTGGTGTGCTTTCTCTTGCCTTATGGAAGGGACTCTCGTTTTCTTAATGATATTTAGCTACTCTTTAACAAAGAAAATAGGATGGAGGTAAATGTACTTAAATAATATTTATTCTTAGCCAATGTTAATGATGATCTTCTGTCGGATTTAAATGATGTCACTTTCCCCTTTTAGCATCATGCCCTTGATGAAGGTTTTAAATATTTAGGCTTTAACTTAAATCCTAATGGATATATCAAATCTTACTGGTTTTGGCTTTTGGAGAAGGTGGAAAAATGAAACTCCCTCTGGTGCAACTGATGTCTCTCCCGTAGGGGAAAAAATTTCCTCATCAAATTGGTGCTCAAGGAAATCCTTGTATATTGTCATCTGTTGGCTTCAATTCCAAAAGTATTTGTGGACAAAATTTAAAAAAATTGTTTCAATTTTATATGGCAGGGAAAATCTAATTACAAGGGATCACATTGGGTTAATTGGAAGAAGCTTTTACTAGTCAAGGTTTATGTTGCTTGGGGATTAAAGGACGTTTTCCTCTTTGTTGGAGCCGCCCTTGTTTTTCTAGCCCGTCACGAAGTTCATTTTTAATGCTTGAAGTCTAAATATGGTTTTCATATTTTCCCTCTGAGATATCGAGATCTCTAAAGCTTTATTACGTGACCAGCGATGATTATTATACTCTCGAAACGAGTCCTACCTTTCGTAAAAATGTTTCTTCTTTTGTTCTACTTCGGTATCTCGTAGGTCGGATACTTTAAGTCGTGAAGTTCACGCGTCCCGAGCCATGAAACAGCGAAATCGTTTTAATTTTTCACTCAAGACATTAACGAGGGTAAAGTTTTCCCTAACTCATGATTAGACGTCGTCGGGGTTTCGCGCCTCGGCGTTCGCCAAACCCAAAAATTTATTGTCATAGCCCCGATAGCTGAGAACACGCGGTCCTTATTTGAGTAACTCATGTCAAGGTTAAGGGTAAAAGCTAAACCGTGGTAAAACATCCTCTCGACATTTCGCCACTCGGTGTTGTCCTTTTCAAAAAGTTCACCGTCTAAACCCCGACTCGCGAAATCACGATGCGGTTATAACGTAATTAATTGATCGCTTATTCCAAGATTATCTTCCCTTTTAATTAAGTCATGTTGCCGCGATCTCCCGGTTTCGCAACTCGGCATGTAAATCTTCCAAAAACTTATCTTCGAAGCTCCAAGTCGCGATATGGCGAATATAATAATTATAAAATTAATCGAACCCCAAATCACAATTACCTTTTATTAATCAAAATCGATCTTCGCAGTCTCGAGTGTTAGAGATTCAAAGTGTTAAACTAAAGTCCCCGATATAACGAGTACCGAAATGTTGATTAACGTTGGCAAAAACGGATTAATTGATCTAAATCAAGACATATCTCGCGTTTCGATGCTTGCACAATTCACGAGGTAGCCTTATTCTTTCCATACGCCAAATGACTTTTAAACCGCCAAAATTTATGACATTAATGAGGAAATAGCGTAAATTGATAAATATAAGATCGGATTTTTATGGCAGAATTTATTTCCAAATGTGATTTGACAGACTTGTTCTGAAAGGTACCAAGTTTTCAAATATATATAAGGGTTGTGGTTCATTATAACAAATGCATTTCATATTACCCAGAGCACATTATCTTTGAGCAGCTGACTTCTGTATGTATACGCATTTCTATCGCAGAAGAGCCAAAACGCAATCTCCAGCCATGGCTCCGCGAAAAGCATCAAAGGTGAATGTTGAGGTATCGGGACAAGGCTCAGCCAATGTTTCTAATACTTCGCCTCGAAGTATCGATTCGGTCTCGAATTGGTCGTTCGTTTCGGATGTTCTACAGGCAGAGTTGGTGGACTATTCTGACGACTCCAGCGACAATGAAAAAGATGATATAACCACCAAGTACAAAATAGTCGTCCAATCCAGAATGCACAGAGTAGCAGCCAGGCCACGGTTGCTACCATATTATGATATGGTCCGATGGGCATTGGACCATGTGGACATACCGACCAGAACCATCATGAACGAGCAGAAAGTCACCATCGGGACTTTCAGGCCGGAACATCTGCAAACCATGTATAAGCTGCCCACGACGTCCGACCACACATATGGCACTGAATTCTTAGACGAGTTCAAGCAGAAGGAATGCATACAGTATGATAAAACCATGCCCAGTTTAATAAAGGATTGGGTATCAAACACCGCAAAGTTCAGAGCTGATACCCACGACATATATTCAATCGCTTCGTTAGAAACACAGTACAAATATGTGGCCATGATGACATGTCGATTATATGGGAAAGAGGACACCTCGCATTTTTTTCCTTCCGTGGGTGCCTCTAATGTTTTGGGTCACCGAAGGCAGTTCCTTTGACTGGGCAAAGATGCTTTCCGATAGCTTGACCAGTCGGGTCACAGAGTATCGGGCACAGAAAGAGAATGGGAAGGCGTCTTCATTCTTCATGCCTGCATACATTATGGATGCAATTTGTTCTATGACACCATTTCCATTAATGAGCTGGAGCTGGACTCTGGCCGAAGACGAACCCATACATGTATATCATGAAAAATTATGGGAAAACAAAGTGGAAAATTTTGCGTATGAAATTTTTAACTGGGTGATGGTGCCCCTGCATGTCGCCATTTTTGGTCACCCGCCACCCCGGATCTCGGACAGAAGAGTAACAAATCTGAGCAGCATAGTAGACTGGTATGTAGAAGCAGAATTTTCATACCTCAGATTTTTTGGGGCTTCTGTCCCCCCGCATGCGCTGCCATTGTTCATTCCCGACAAGTTGGCTTGTCGCGAGGTTGCCAGGCAAACGGTAATTGGCGATGTAAGCAAAGAACTTAAAGGGTACTCGAAGAAGGTATGGTCGTATTTTCCTGTTCATTTGAATTCTTATTCTTTATTAGATTCTGGGCATGCCAAAGCCGAGGCCGCAGCCCTGGAAGACCTAAATTTGGTCTCCATTGAATACAAGAAGCACGATCTGCAGAGGGTCGTGAGCAATCATTTGGCTAATTGCGGGCTCAAGAGATTTGAGCATGAGAATTCACCCTCGGATGACATTTTCCAAGGAGCAAGGTCCTATGCTGAGATTCTAGCTCGGATACAAACCTTGGCACCCGAGGAAAGAGCCGATGTTCTGAAGTTCCAGGAACATCGACGTAGTTGTCTTCCCGCTATGTTGTGAGGTGAGGGTCCGAGTATGTCGGAGGTGAAACAGAAAGATGTCGAAGGCTCTAAAGATGCGACTCCCGATCAAGGAAAACACCAGGACGAGGGGGAGCAAACGAAGAGTCCGGAAGCAAAGATAAAGACTCCAGACCCGCCGAAGAAGCAGAGTCCGGTCGCTACTCCGGGAAAATTAGCGAAGCAGATCGGAGAACCTATCACATCAGTTACCCCCTTGTAGTCGACGCAGGGAAATATCGATGCAGGATGGATAATCAATGAAGAGTTGAGGCCCATAAGGGTAGAAGAAATCCCTCCGAATGAGTTTTTCTTCGATAAGAAGAGAAAGGCAGTAGTAAAAAGGGAATTCTATCAGGAAGGAGAGTCAACTGCTAAGAAATATAAAGTTATAACTGATGGAAAGGACAAGAAGAATGAGCAATTTGCCACTGAAATAGCAGGGACACTAGGAGCATATGCCTCAGCAAATCAATTTTCAGTTGGGCTCTTAAAAAACCAACTTAAAATAAAAAATCGCCTCATTAAGACCCTTGAAGCCAGACTAGCCACAACAACAGAGACTGCTAAAGACCAGGCGAGCGTAGGAAGAGAGCAGGCCAGGTTGGCCGATAAAAACAAGATAGAGATGCTCAAAACTAAGCTCGAGCAAGCACAGCTGGTGGTCCAGGATGGTCGGATGCAAGCAAACCAGCAAAGGGATTTGATCGAACAGCTACAGGCTAGGGTGGAGATCGCCAAGAACAGAATGATAAACATCGGGATGTTCAAATCCCAGGCGATCGAGATTCGGAGCAGAGACTCTGAGGCACAACGAAATTTGCTCGCCAAGGTAGAAGCGATCTGGGACAACTGTTTGCTAGTCAACCAGGTTTCGGAGAACTTATCCGCCAGAGAAAGGGAAGTCGGAGCAACTTGAGTCGCCTTCCAAGAGGCTGTGATAGCCATGAACAATAGGGTTTTGGAAAGTACTCCCAAGTTCACCATTTCAGAGCAGACCAGAGGGAACATTCTATTAAAAGAATGGGAGCATAACATCGTCGAAGGCAAGCAGCAAGCCAAAAATATAACCAATTCCTTAGAAGAGGCCTTCAGTGCTATAGACGGCGATCTGTTAGGCATTGACAGCGGAGGTAATGCCGAGACATTGGTGCAGATGAATGTGGCAAAAATCTCGCTCGATCTAAAAAAAAAAGAGGAAAGAGATTCGAACGATATTTCCCAGATGACTATGGTGGATATAGTGCAAATAGACAAATGCATGATTAGACCCAGCGCGCAATTATGCGCCATCGACGTTATAGATGGACAGATGGAAGACAGGTTGCAGCAGTTAGCCCGAGAATGTTACTTCTTTGAAGCCAACTGTCAAGTAGAACCGTCGCGGCTAATATCTCAGCTGGTTGAAAGATGTGTCGCCTGTACCGAGCCCGCGCGAAGACAAACGTCTGGCACCAAGTGAAGACAGAGAAGAAGAAATGGAGTGATTTCTCTCCTCCCTGTCATAACCAAAATTTTGTGACTATTGAGATTCTATCTTATTTGTAAAATTGTATAAATATACCACAGAAAGAAATAAACAAGGCTGGACCTTTTTGTGTCGATTGTAACAGATTTTTTACAAATTTGAGAGTTAATACAAAGCAAATCTGAAGATTCTCAATTCCGTCAAGACTGTGTTATGAGTTTGTTTTCTCGTATCTCATATTTCATTTCATTTCATATTCTTAACTGATGAATGCTTCGTTATAATTTAGTACGACCACTACTATAGCGAATGAATTTTGGTTTTCTGTAATTGTTTACTGTTTTTCCTTTGTACCAGCTATCAGCGGGTGTAAGACCAGTCTACATTTTCAGAATTCTACATATATTCTCTGTTACATCGGTTATTTTCTTACAGTTTTCCTCTTCTGTTTATATGTGAGATTCCCCCTCAATAGGAGCCTTACACCATAGACAGCTAAATGTTTTTCTCCCACCTCATACCTTTTATTAAGATATAACTCAGTTACGGGAAAGAGCCTTTGATTTGCATTTTGTTTCTTTTCGACATTATAAATTCTCTTTTATACGACCAAATTGAGACAGCACTTAATTTCTCCTTGAAGTTTCTGTTATTTTACTGTTCCTCCATGACTATCCCTGTACCAACATAGCCTAATATAGAACCCGGTTTATCGAATCAAACACACATCGCCTTAACCCTTTTTGACACTATTCTTAAAACAACTACTACCTGGGTTGAACTCGAACATTCATGGGCTACGGTTGAACAGGATATAACTATCCAGGAACAGTTGGAAGCTAGACAACGCCAACATAGAAATCTTCCCTAGTTTCCTTTGCCGAAGGTTGATGTTTCTCTCTTCTCTACCTTTTACCCACTTTCGGATTCCTAGACATTGTACTTCTAAGCCTTAAGTATAGACTCTGGAACAACATCTTTCTGGCACCGTTGTCGGGGATCGAAGTTATAAAATCTTTTTCCCTGGGAAAACGACATTTTTTTTCATTGAAAGTGTTATCCTTTGATAGTGAACAAAGAGTACACACCTTTTAAGGCTTCATAAATATTTCACTTGGTGACTCCACAAATAATAAACTGGCATCCGGTCCAAGGAATACCACACAAAACCCGGATGGTAAGCAGATTACGCCTGTTACTAATCCCGAAAAGATTCTAACGGCGAGAGGCTCCCTTAAGCCAACCGCTGCAGTTTACAAACTTAAAACCCCACCACTGAAGATTAAGAGTTCTTCCGAACCCTCAACTTCACTCAGTCCTCGCTTTGATACTAAAGTTGCAACGCCAAACTGCTCCAAAGTTAGGAGTGAGTTTCATCAGACAGTCCCATTAGTATACAAAAGAAAGGGCCCTCTTGAAAGTTCGTCGGCTTTTGACATACCATCTTTCCTTCAGTTGAATTTCCCGACTTCACCAAATTCTGAAGAGTGTGTTACACACTTGGTTTCCACACCTGTCGGTTCTCCTGATTTCATCTCTTGCAAATCTGTGGAACCGAGTCCTCACGTTCCTTATCTTTCCTCATCGGATTTCCCTCTTCATGAAGAAAACAAAGAGTCACTTTTAACTTTCCAAAACCCCCTTTATAACTTTCCACAAGTAACGATGGTAGCCGTCGGAGGAGGAGGTGGAGGATTTGTAGGAGGAGGTGGAGGGTTTATCGGAGGAGGAGGGGGAGGAGCCCCTCTAGGAGGAGTTGGAGGCCAAGGGCCTGCCCCCCCTCCTAGAGTTTTTGCGAAAGTTGCAGCCAGATATGCTCCCTTAGTATTGCCCGTCCCTCTACATGACCTTCTCGAAAATTACATAAAAAATTTACCAAAATTCACCGGGGAAGGGGATCTGACCACGACAGAACATATTAATTTCTTTGATCAATTCGCTGACATTCTAGGTATCGAACATGAAGACGTATATTCAAGACTCCTTGTACAAACCTTTGAAGGCCAGGTCTGAACTTGGTTTCGGAGCCTACCTGCAGCTTCTATCTTGCCTTATGATGCTTTGGAAGATGCTTTCCTCAGACAATGGGGAGAGAGAAAAGACCATCTATATTATTTAACTGAATTTGGGTCTTTAAGGAAAAAGAAGTTAGAAACAGTCATGGAATTTATTTAGAGATTCAACAAACTGTATAATAAAATCCTAGCCGAGGTTAAACCGTCCCAACCTGCGGCCAAAGTAACTTTCGCCAGAGCTTTCGAACCGGATTTTGCACTCCTTTTGCGAGAAAGAAGGGGAGCCACCCTAAACCGAATGCAGGATGATGCAGTAGAAATAGAGTCTAATATGATGGCTTCGGGTAAGCTTAAAGCTAAACTAGAAACTGGAAACCGAGAGACTAAATTCTTTAGAGAACAAGCAGGTCCTTCAGGGTCTAATAGATCCGTAGATGATAGGGTGGACGATATGGCCAGAGTAATTAAAGAACTGTCAAATAAAATATCCAGAATGGAGCTCGAACATGCCAAAGTTGACTCTTTCCCCAAAAAGGATTTCAAGAAGAACCACAACCCCCCAAACCAACAAAGACAAATAAAAAATGAAGATCAAAAAATACAAGCTCCCTTAAAGAACGAAAATTTCATAGGAGCGAACGATTTTCAAGACTTCGGAGATTCGGATAATGATGTCACGAACTTCGGTGATGACTGCACTCAACC
>SNQJ01S0058181.1:85388-96497 GCA_010110895.2 Picea sitchensis
ACCATTGCTCCCTTTTATATCACTCTGAATGTGTATGATCAGTTGCTACATAATTGCATGTTAGACTCCGGAGCCTCCCATAACGTTATGCCTAAGATTATAATGGACAAGTTGGGTCTCCAGATCACTAGACCTTATGGAGATCTGTACTCTTTTTACTCAAGAATGGTTAAGTGTATGGGGATGATAAAAGATCTGGTAGTTACCCTAGCGCAGGTCCCGGTTAAGAGTATCCTGATGGATGTGGTTATCGCAGATATTCCCCCTAAGCATGGCTTGTTGTTATCTAGGTCATGGGGAGCCAAGTTGGGGGGTTCTCTTCAATTGGACATGATGTTTGCCACAATTCCTGTGTTCGGTGGTCAATTCACTCGGTTGTACAGAGAAACGAGATTAGCATATACAGTGAGTGACCCTCAAAACCCAAACAATTTCCCTATTTACATTGTTGACCAAGATCTGGGAAATTGTATCTTGTCTTTTGATGATGGTTTAGATGGTTGTCCGGAGGAAAATGATATAGAGCGAGAGGAGTCAAGATACATGACAGAGGATCTGTGTAACACTGGTGTCTGGAAAATGTATTTTGACGGTGCTTCATCTTCTGAAGGGGCAGGCGCATGAGTGATTTTAGTGACTCCCGAAGGTAAGTTCGTTGTTCCTTTTTCCTACCGACTGCAGTGGGATATAGATTACACTAACAATGTATGCGAATATGAAGCGTTGGTCTTAGGATTAGAGGATGCCAAGAAGCTAAATATAAATAACTTAGAGGTATATGGTGATGCAGAGTTAATAGTCAAGCAAATAAACCGACAGTACCTAACCAAGCATCCCAGATTAAGAACATACATAAATTGTGCTTGGGATCTCATCGAAAACTTTTTCTCATCCGTAAATGTCCACTTTATCCCTCGCGCAGAGAATTTACATGTTGATGCATTGGCAAAAGCTTCCTCAACCTTCTCTCCCCCCACGAATTTCAAATTGAAGTATCACATCGAAATCAGATACAAACCCTCTATACCAGATAATATCTGACACTGGCAGGTCTTTGAGGATGACAAACAAATTAAGAAATTTCTTGCAGTAGTGGGTGAATTCTCCGAAACTCATGCAGACCAAGAAAATCAAAATGACCCAATATGGATCATGCAAGAAGGGGAAGATCCTGAAGCCTTTCGAGAAAAAATTGCAGATCATCGTATGATGGTCTTTAAAAACAACCAAATTCTGAAAGGATTGATTCCTTTAGAAAGACTTTTTGATCAGAACGACGTACCTGTAAAATCCACTCTACAACCCCAACCAGAAGAAGTGGAGGACTGTGATTTAGGAACTGAAAAAGAATCCAGGATAGTAAAGATATCTAAGTTCCTTCCTCCCGAAATGAAAAGTAAGTATAAAGACCTACTCAGACAGTATAAGGATGTTTTTGCCTGGTCTTATGATGAGTTAAGAACATATGATACTTCTGTAATTGATCACAAGATACCTTTGAAGCCTGGGGTCAAACCGTTTAGGCAAAATCTTAGGCATATTAACCCCATTTTGTTACCTGTGATCGAAAAAGAAGTTAAGAAACTTTTAGACGCGAAAATAATCGTACCTCTGAGATACTCGGACTGGGTAGCAAACCTGGTCCCGGTCAGGAAAAAGAGTGGGGAAATCAGACTGTGTGTGGATTTCCGAAACTTAAATAAGTCATCTCTCAAGGACAATTATCCGCTGCCCAAAATGGACCATGTGTTAGAAAAAGTTGTTGGAGCAAATCGAATGTCTATGATAGATGGGTTCTCTGGTTATAATCAAATCTCCATGAATGAACAAGACAGGGAAAAAACTGCTTTCACCACACCATGGGGTACGTTTATGTATGAAAAAATGCCTTTTGGTTTGATGAATGCAGGGGACACATTCCAGCGCGCTATGGACATCGCTTTCATAGGAGAAAGGGACAACTTCGTAGTCATTTACCTCGACGATTTGACGGTTTTCTCTAAAACCGATGAAGAACACTTGATCCATCTCAAACAGACTTTCGAAAAATGCCGCAGGTTTGGTCTATCTTTGAACCCAAAGAAATCACATTTCGCTATGCAGGAAGGTAAGATTTTGGGCCATATCATATCTAGGGATGGAATCAGGATTGATCCTAAGAGGATTGAAGCAATAGATACTATAAATATTCCCAGAAATGTAAAAGAGATTCAATCTTTCTTAGGAAGAATAAATTTTTTACGAAGGTTTATCCCGAATTTCGCTGAGATCACAAAATTGATCACAGGCATGTTGAAGAAGGACAGCGGGGTAAATTGGACAACCGAGGCCAGAGCATCGTTCGCGCATATTAAGAAATTCATAAGCGAGGCACCTGTGTTAGCAAGCCCAGACTATCTTTAATATTTTCTTATTTTCTCATTTGCCTCTGAACACACTATCGTTGTGGTGCTCCTACAAAAGAATGAAGAAGGATTCGAACAACTGATCGCGTTTTTTAGCAAAAGCCTTAGAGACGCAAAACTGAAGTATGACATAATAGAAAAACAGGTGTACGCAATGGTAAAAGCATTAAATGCATTCAGAACTTATGTACTACACTCAAAGATAATCGCATACGTGCCTACCAGTTCTGTGAAAGATATATTGGTACAGCCAGACAACGACGGAAAAAGAGGGCGATGGCTCGCCAAAATCCAGGAATTTGATCTCAAAGTCAAACCGACCAAATTAATAAAAGGGTAAGGCCTAGCCAAACTCTTAGCTGAGTCAAATTTCAGAGCCCTAGATATCAATTGCCTGCAGGAAGGCGACGAAGACACGGACCTAAACGAGTTGAATGAAGAAACAAGTCCAAACAAGATCGAAGAGAAGTTCTTATCATCGGGCAGGTACATAGACATAGTTTCATACCTGCTAACTCTAAAATGCCCAAATGAACTATCACCGTCCAAAGCCAGAACTTTAAAACTCCATGCAGTTAAATATTGTATCGCCGAAAGTCAGCTATATTGGAAAGATCCAGTCGGTTTCCTGTTGGTTTGTTTAGTTGAATCAGAAACTCAGCGGGTTATAAACGAATTTCATGAGGGCGTCTGTGGGGGGCATCACGCATGGAGAGCTATAGCTTACAAGATCTTGAGGGCTGGGTACTACTGGCCAAAACTCTTTTCGGACGTCAATGCCAAAGTGCATGCCTGCAACCCTTGTCAACTATTCACAGGAAAACAGAAGCTCCCTGCACTGCCTCTCGTTCCAGTCAAAGATGAAGCCCCATTTTAGCAATGGGGTCTAGACTTCATAGGTGAGATTAATCCCCATTCCAGTGCTCAACACAAGTGGATCTTAACAGCTACATATTATTTTACTAAATGGGTGGAAGCCATTCCAACCAAAAGGGCAACAGACTCAGTGGTAATCGATTTCTTGGAAGAAAATATTTTGTCAAGATTCGGTTGTCCCCAAAAGATAGTTACTGACAATGCCCAGGCCTTTAAATCTATGGCTATGATCAGCTTCTGTAAAAGTATAACATTGTTCTTGGCCATTCCACAGCATATTACTCTCAGGGGAACGGATTGGCCGAGTCATCTAACAAGAGCCTGGTAAATATAATCAAGAAAGTATTGGATGAAAATAAAAGGTCTTGGCATGTGCACTTAAAATACGCATTATGGGCAAACTGCATCAACACTAAAAGGTCTATCGGCATTTCGTCGTTTCGTATGGTCCATGGGATATATGTTGTTCTACCTATAAACCTAGCGCTACCAGTGATGAATTTATGGCAGGATCAAAACGAAGAACCCAATCATGTAACCAGGAGAATAAATCAGTTGATTGAGGTTCAACAACATAGAGTCGAAGTTGATGAAAAGATGCAGAAGTACCAAGATGACATGAAATCATTGTTCGACCGCAAAGCAAAGGACAAAGAATTCCTTCCAGGTGATTTAGTGCTAAAATGGGATGCAATAAAGGAAGAAGCATCGAAGCATGGTAAATTTGACCACCTCTGGTATGGACCATTCAGGGTCTCGGCTCCAAAAGGAAAAAATTATTTCCTACTAGAAAATATAGATGGAGAAGTCCTTAACGCCCCTGTCAATGGGCGGTATCTAAAGCATTACATGACGTAACAGTCGCCAGATTCAAAAAAAAAAAAAAAAATTATTTTAAAATAAAATAAAATAAAATAAAAATAAAAATTTGTTATATATATTTTGTGTACATATATGTATTTTCATTTAAACATTTATTTTGATTTTCTTTTTCGTTCATGAACTTTCAACACATTTCGAATAAGATTCGTATTTGTTTTTTACAGGATTCCAGCTGCATATGAAACAAGCAGGAAAAGTGAACTGAAAATCGGTGTCAGAGATAAATCGGCATAAACAGGTGATACCTAAAGTAGTTTCATATTGTACAAAGAAATTGAAATGAAAAGGTAAAGATGAGATTTCTCAAAAGACATGTTATAAGGGACTGTTAAAGAAAACCGAGGTAACGTCATTCAAACCGCAATATCAGCTGAACTGATAGATAACAGAGTTGTTTCTTGGTTTGATAATCTTTGAAAAAATTAAGACAATTTAAACGATTCACCCAATCTAAAAACAGTCAGTCAAAGAAAATTATCCCCGAAAATATCTACAAGAGTCAGTTTTGAATTGTTTGACTTTTGTATTTTTAGTCAGTAAATCACTACCTGGCATCCTTTTGATCTTCGGGCTTACCTTTTAAAAAGTCACCATTTTTCCGTTTCATATGCGAAGGGATAAAAGTTTTTCGTTCCAACCTCGTGAGCTTCAAAGCAGATTGTGGAAAGAAAGCGGGTCTTCACAACTGCTCGATCCCCTACTAAGCGAAGGAACATTTAGAGTGATCCTAACTTTCCTAGATTTTTAAACGACATCGGAGGATTGAAGCTTGCTCAAATAGAATGCCCTTAAAAATTTATTTTCCTTTTTCTCCCCAAGAACGAAGATGTTGTGAAGTTCAAGGGAAGGTTGGTATCGAGTAATCAAAGTAAGTTGACAGACCTATAATGCAAAATATTACACAGATATCAGCCCTGATACAAACTGATTGCCCCCATCTTCGCGCTCTAAAAAGAAAATTATAAGACAGGTGGTGAAAGGAAATTCAGAAATGATTGCCCCCACCTAGTCCGAGAGGCGATGAAAGGAAATTCAGAAATGATTGCCCTCGTCTCAGCAATAAAATGCATAAATATATTCCGAAGTGGTGAAAGGAAATCCGTTAAAAAGGGGCCAGATAACTTCACCAGGGTACTAAACAAGCTTGCTGGCAGTGAAGCAATGTTTGAGATATTTGTAAGGCTGTTATACATGAATACCACTCTACTCTGGTAACCAGTGCTTTTTGAAACCTGATCCACATCCCAAATTCAGACGGGACTCCCCAATTAAAAACATATAATCTTATTCTTTTGATGCAAGATGATAGCCGCAAGATCTGTTGGGTCCCCTAGGACTGTTTCGATTGTCTTAAATCATAACTAAATTTAGTAGCGGGAAAGGGAAAGTTGTGAAAGGGACTACAACCATGTTTAAAAAGAATATCTGATTTGAAAAAAGCTTTTCAAGGTGAAGAACGAAGACTCTTTCCTCCTTCGATACCCTATTCTCAGGAACCTTTTCTCCTGATTCAGCTATTGACTCCATTTACCCAATATTGGCACCTGGTCTACTATTCTTCCCGCCTCACAGGAAGGCGGGATCCCTAGTTGGAGCCTATGTTGGAGCCGCCCTTGTTTTTCTAGCCCGTCACAAAGTTCATTTTTAATGCTTGAAGTCTAAAGATGGTTTTCATATTTTCCCTCTAAGATATCGAGATCTCTGAAGCTTTATTACGCGAGCAATGATGATTATTATACTCTCGAAACGAGTCCTACCTTTCGTAAAAATGTTTCCTCTTTTTTTCTACTTTGGTATCTCGTAGGTCGGATACTTTAAGTCGTGAAGTTCACGCGTCCCGAGCCACGAAACAACGAAATCGTTTTAATTTTTCACTCAAGACATTAACGAGGGTAAAGTTTTCCCTAACTCATGATTAGACATCGTCGGGGTTTCGCGCCTCGGCGTTCACCAAACCCAAAAATTTATTGTCATAGCCCCGATAGCCGAGAACACGAGGTCCTTATTTGAGTAACTCATGTCAAGGTTAAGGGTAAAAGCTAAACCGTGATAAAAGATGCCCTCGGCATTTCGCCACTCGGCGTTGTCCTTTTCAAAAATTTCATCATCTAAACCCCTACTCGTGAAATCACGATGCAGTTATAACGTAATTAATTGATCTCTTAATCCAAGATTATCTTCCCTTTTAATTAAGTCATGTTGCCGCGATCTCGCGGTTTCGCAACTCGGCATGTAAATCTTCCAGAAACTTATCTTCGAAGCTCTGAGTCACGATATGGCGAATATAATAATTATAAAATTAATCGAACCCCAAATCACAATTACCTTTTATTAATCAAAATCGATCTTCGCAGTCTCGGGTGTTAGAGATTCAAAGTGTTAAACTAAAGTCCCCGATATAACGAGTACCGAAATGTTGATTAACGTTGGCAAAACCAGATTAATTGAGCTAAATCAAGACATA
This sequence comes from Picea sitchensis, assembly GCA_010110895.2. Classification (NCBI taxonomy): domain Eukaryota; kingdom Viridiplantae; phylum Streptophyta; class Pinopsida; order Pinales; family Pinaceae; genus Picea; species Picea sitchensis. Next base: position 92,016 of record SNQJ01S0058181.1, read on the forward strand.
TCACGTGTTTCGATGCTCGCATGATTCACGAGGTAGCCTTATTCTTTCCATACGCCAACTGACTTTTAAACCGCCAAAATTTATGACATTAATGAGGAAATAGGGTAAATCGATAAATATAAGATCGGATTTTTATGGCAGAATTTATTTCCAAATGTGATTTGACAGACTTGTTCTGAAAGGTACCGAGTTTTCAAATATATATAAGGGTTGTGGTTCATTATAACAAATGCATTTCATATTACGCAAAGCACATTATCTATGAGCATCTGACTTCTGTATGTATACGCATTTCTATCGCAGAAGAGCCAAAACGCAATCTCCATCCATGGCTCTGCGAAAAGCATCAAAGGCGAATGTTGAGGTATCGGGACAAGGCTCAGACAATGTTCCTGATACTTTTCCTCGAAGTATCGATTCAATCCCGAATTGGTCATTCGTTTCAGATGTTCTACAGGCAGAGTTGGTGGACTATTCCGACGACTCCAGCGACAACGAAAAAGATGATATAACCACCAAGTACAAAATAGTCGTCCAATCCGGAATGCACAGAGTAGCATCCAGGCCACGATTGCTTCCATATTATGATATGGTCTGATGGGCATTGGACCATGTGGACATACCGACCAGAACCATCATGAACGAGCAGAAAGTCACCATCGGGACTTTCAGGCCGGAACATCTGCAAACCATGTATAAGTTGCCCATGACATCCGACCACACATATGGCACAGAATTCTTAGACAAGTTCAAGCAGAAAGAATGTGTACAGTATGATAAAACCATGTCCAGTTTAATAAAGGATTGGGTTTCAAACACCGTGAAGTTCAAAGCTGATACCCACGGCATATATTCAATTGCTTCGTTAGAACCGCAGTACAAATATGTGGCCATGATGACATGCCGGTTATATGGGAAAGAGGACACCTTGCATTTTTTTCTTTCTGTTGGTGCCTCTAATGTTTCGGGTCGCCGAAGGCAATTCCTTTGACTGGGCAAAGATGCTTTCCGATAGCTTGACCAGTCGGGTCACAGAGTATCGGGCGCAGAAAAAGAATGGGAAGGCGTCTTCATTCTTCATGTCTGCATACATTATGGACGCAATTTGTTCTATGACACCATTTCCATTAATGAGTTGAAGTTGGACTCTGGCCGAAGACGAACCCATAAATGTATAACATGAAAAATTATGGGAAAACAAAGCGGAAAATTTTGCGTATGAAATTTTTAACTGGGTGATGGTGCCCCTGCATGTCGCCATTTTTTGTCACCCGCCACCCCAGATCTCGGACAACATAGTAACAAATCTGAGCAGCATAGCAGACTGGTATGTAGAAGCAGAATTTTCATACCTCAGAGTTTTTGGGGCTTCTGTCCCCCCGCATGCGCTGCCATTGTTCCTTCCCGACAAGCTGGCTTGTCACGAGGTTGCCTGACAAACAGTAATTGGTGGTGTAAGCAAAGAACTTAAAGGGTACTCGAAGAAGGTATGGTCGTCTTTTCCTGTTCATTTGAATTCTTATTCTTTATTAGATTTCGGGCATGCCAAAGCCGAGGCCGCAGCCCTGGAAGACCTAAATTTGGTCTCCATCGAATACAAGAAGCACGATCCACAGAGGGTCGTGAGCAATCATTTGGCCAATTGCGGGCTCAAGATATTTGGCATGAGAATTCACCCTCGGATGACATTTTCTGAGGGGCAAGGTCCTATGCTGAGATTCTAGCTCGGATACAAACCTTGGCACCCGAGGAAAGAGCCGATGTTCTGAAGTTCCAGGAACATCGACGTAGCTGTCTTCCCGTTGTGTTGCGAGGTGAGGGTCCGAGTACGTTGGAGGTGAAACAGAAAGATGTCGAAGGCTCTAAAGATGCGACTCTCGATCAAGGAAAACACCAGGATGAGGGGGAGAAAATGAAGAGTCTAGAAGCAGAGATAAAGACTCCAGACCCGCCGAAGAATCAAAGTCCGGTCGCTACTCCGGGAAAATCAGCGAAGCAGATCGGAGAACCTATCACATCAGTTACCCCCTTGTAGTCGACGCAGGGAAATATCGATGCAGGATGGATAATCAATGAAGAGTTGAGGCCCATAAGGGTAGAATAACTCCCTCAGAATGAGTTTTTCTTCGATAAGAAGAGAAAGGCAGTAGTAAAAAGGGAATTCTATCAAGAAGGAGAGTCAACTGCCAAGAAATATAAAGTTATAACTGATGGAAAGGACAAGAAGAATGAGCAATTCGCCACTGAAATAGCAGGGACTCTAGGAGCATATGCCTCGGCAAATCAATTTTCAATCGGGCTCTTAAAAAACCAACTTAAAAGAAAAAATCACCTCATTAGGACCCTTGAAGCTAGACTGGCCACAACAACAGAGACTGCTAAAGACCAGGCGAGCGTAGGAATAGAGCAGGCCAGGTTGGCCGATAAAAACGAGATAGAGATGCTCAAAACTAAGCTCGAGCAAGCACAGCTGGTGGTCTGGGATGGTCGGATGTAAGCGAGCCAGCAAAGGGATTTGATCGAACAGCTACAGGCTAGGGTGGAGATCGCTGAGAAAAGAATGATAAACATCAGGATGTTCAAATTCCAGGCGATCGAGATTCGGAGCAGAGTCTCTGAGGCACAGCGAAATTTGCTCGCCAAGGTAGAAGCGATCCGGGACAACTGTTTGCTAGTCAACCAAGTTTCGGAGAACTTATCCGCCAGAGAAAGGGAAGTCGGAGCAGCTCGAGTCGCCTTCCAAGACGTTGTGATAGCCACAAACAACAGGGTTTTGGAAAGTACTCCCAGGTTCACCATTTCAGAGCAGACCAGAGGGAACATTCTATTAAAAGAATGGGAGCATAACATCGCCGAAGGCAAGCAACAAGCCAAAAAGATAACCAATTCCTTAGAAGAGGCCTTCAGTGCTATAGACGGCGATCTGCTAGGCATTGACAACGAAGGTAATGTCGAGACATTGGTGCAGATGAATGTGGCAAAAATCTTGCTCGATCTAAAAGAAAAAGAGGAAAGAGATTCGGTCGATATTTCCCAGATGACTATGGTGGATATAGTGCAAATAGACAAATGCATGATTAGACCCAGCGCGCAATTATGCACCATCGACATTATAGATGGACAGATGGAAGACAGGCTGCAGCAATTAGCCCAAGAATGTTACTTCTTTGAAGCCAACTGTCAAGCAAAACCATCGCGGCTAATATATCAGCTAGTTGAAAGATGTGTCTCATGTACCAAGCCCGCGCGAAGACAAACGTCTGGTACCAAGTGAAGACAGAGAAGAAGAGATGGAGCGATTGCTCTCCTCCCTGTCATAACCGAAATTTTGTGACTATTGAGATTCTATCTTATTTGTAAAATTGTATAAATATACCACACAAAGAAATAAATAAGGCTTGACCTTTTTGTGTCGATTGTAACAGAGTTTTTACAAATTTGATAGTTAATACAAAGCAAATCTGAAGATTCTCAATTTCGTCAAGACTGTGTTATGAGTTTGTTTTCTCGTATCTCATATTTCATTTCATTTCATATTCTTAACTGATGAATGCTTCGTTATAATTTAGTACGACCACTACTATAGCGAATGAATTTTGGTTTTCTGTAATTGTTTACTATTTTTCCTCTGTACCAACTATCAGCGGGTGTAAGACTAGTCTACATTTTCAGAATTCTACATATATTCTCTTCTACATTGGTTATTTTCTTACAGTTTTCCTCTTTTGTTTATATGTGAGATTCCCCCTCAATAGAAGCCTTACACCATAGAGAGCTAAATGTTTTTCTTCCACCTCATACCTTTTATTAAGATATAACTCAGTTACGGGAAAGAGCCTTTGATTTGCATTATGTTTCTTTTCGACATTATAAATTCTCTTTTATATGACCAAATTGAGACAACACTTAATTTCTCCCTGAAGTTTCTGTTATTTTACTATTCCTCCATGACTGTCCATGTACCAACACAGCCTAATATAGAACCCGGTTTATCGAATCAAACACACATTGCCTTAACTCTTTTTGACACTATTATTAAAACAACTACTACCTGGGTTGAACTCGAACGTTCATGGGCTGCGGTTGAGCAAGATATAACTATCCAGGAACAGTTGGAAGCTAGACAACGCCAACGTAGAAATCTTCCCTAGTTTCCTTTGTCGAAGGTTGACGTTTCTCTCTTCTCTACCTTTTACCCACTTTCAGATGCCTAGACACTGTACTTCTAAGCCTTAAGTACAGACTCTGGAACAACACTCTTCAAGCACACCGTAGTAGAAAAATCCTTATGGAATATTTTAACCAAAGATAGCCATAAAAGTTGTTGTCGCAAGAGTCGTGTTAAGCCCTAATATTGGCTCATTACCCCTTAATTGGGGCATATTACATTAGTAATTTTATTTTATTTATGTTGGCTTTATTCCATTAGTTGTAATTATACCTCCTAGTCTCCTATATATACCAAGGAGACATTTTCATTTG
>SNQJ01S0058182.1:29021-40390 GCA_010110895.2 Picea sitchensis
CAGGAGAGGATCCCTTCCATAATAGGATCCATTGTATGGTGTTGCCCTACCTTAAGGGTTTGATATAATAAAGTTGTGATTTTCTATATTGTTCTTCTATATCTGTTGTGGTGTTTTTGTATTCAGATTTGGTTCTTAACATAGTGACATCACGGGCCCATTCCCGTAGCCTTCAATTAGTAAGGCTCGATATGTACTCACCTTCACAAATGATTTCTCTCGCTTTACTTGGGTATTTTTTTTGAAATTAAAATCGAAAGTATTTGAATGCCTTATAGAATTTAAAGCACTTGTTGAGAATGAGTCTGGGTGTAAGATTAAGATACTTTGTTCTGATAATGGGGGAGAGTATGTCAACAAATATGTGTAGCAACTTTGTATTGATGCAGGTATACAACTACAACACATAGTGCCATATACACCACAACAGAATGGTGTTGCGGAGAGGAAAAACCGGTCCTTAAAAGAGATGGAAAATTGTATGCTACAGTCGAATCATTAGCTCCCAAGATATGGGATGAAGCTATTAATTGTGCAGCATACATTCGGAACCAAGTTCCTCACAAATCACTCAAAGGCACCACTTCTTTTGAATGTTGGACCGGTAAGAAACTGAAAGTGTCGCACTTTCGTATTTTTGGTTCACGGGCATGGGCTCACATTCCGACAGATAAGAGGAAGGATTTGAAGCCTCAAAGTGTTGAATGCATATTTTTTGGATATCCTGAAGGTGTCAAAGGATATAGATTGCTGGACTCTCACACTGAAAAGTTCATTCTATCTCAAAGTGTGAAGTTTGAAGAAGAATCACTGTATGATTTTTCAAAAGACCCTGCCGAGGAACCGCTTATTGTCACTGATGAGGAGGAGTCAGAAACTTCTTCAAGCACTTCAGGACATCCATCAGAGCAGCCTTTCAGGTCTGATACAGAGGATGAGGAGCAGTTCATGGCTTCTCCAACTCAGTTTCCAACTTGGGCAGAGAAAACTCTGCAAGATGCGGGTGAACTAGTCGGTGATCTTGCGGATACAAGAAGGACTAGATCACAGTTTTTTGGGGCTCCTCAAGCCCTGGATGCCACAGAACCTTTGCTTCCCGTACATTTCTATATGTCACTTGGTTCAGATCCAAATTCATACTCTGAGGTTGCTAGAAACCCACTTTGGGAGGCTGCCATGGATGAAGAGTACTCTGCTCTTATGGACAACAACACATGGGACTTGGTTCCACTTTCGAAAGGAAGAAAGCTTGTTTGATGTCGATGGATATATCAAACAAATATTGTTGTAGATGGTGAGATCTGCAAGTACAAATCTAGACTTGTTGCAAAAGGATACTCACAGGTACATGGCATAGACTACATAGAGACATTTGCACCTGTTGCAAAAATGGACTCCATTCGACTAGTTTTGGCCATTGCCGCTTCTTGCAGATGGGAAGTTCACCACATGGATGTGAAGAGTGCATTTATTTATGGAGATGTCAAGGAGGAGATCTATATGGAGCAGCCACAGGAATACATTCAGAACTCTTCCCTTGTTTGCATATTAAAGAAATCTTTGTATGGCCTAAAACAGGCTCCCATAGCCTGGTATGCAAAGATGGATTCTTTCCTGCTTTCCATTGGATTCATTCGATGCAAATCTGATCTGAATGTTTATTTTCTGCAACATGATGATTCCCTTTTTCTGATAGTACTTTATGTAGATGACTTATTGATGACAGGGAGCCTTACTTCAACTATTGATTCGGAAAAATCAGCATTGCACGATCGATTTTCCATGACAAATTTGGGACTGTTACACTACTTTCTTGGTCTTGAAGTTTCTCAGTCTACTTCAAGGATCAAGATGGCACAGTCTAAGTATGCATCAAATCTACTTGTCCGCTTTCAGATGACAGAATGCAAGCCAGCAACATCTCCCTTTCTTTTAGGGGTCAGATTTGAGGATGCGTGTACTACACCTTTGGTGGACAGTACACTGTATCGGCAGTTGGTTGGGAGTTTGTTGTATCTTACTCACACCCGACCTGATATCTCTTTTGTAGTAGGATTTTGTTCTAGATATATGGAGGAGCCTCATGAGCTTCATTGGAAAGCTACAAAGAGAATCCTTAGATATGTGAAAGGTACTCCCAGTTTTGGTATCTTTTATGCTGCAGATTGCCCACTTTCACTGATTGGGTACACAGATTTTGATTGGGCTGGTGATGGTACAGACCGCAAGTCCACCTCTGGTTATGTTTTCATCTTTGGTTTAGGGACATTCTGTTGGTCTAGTAAGAAGCAATCCACGATTTCTTTATCTACAACAGAGGCAGAGTATAGAGGTGCAGTGAATTCAACTACACAGGTTGTTTGGTTGTGGGGGCTTCTCTCCGAGTTTGGTATTCAGTATCCACTTTCGACTGTCATATTTTGTGACAATCAGGGGTCCATTCAAATATTGATTGATCTAGTTCAGAGGCAAAGGACCAAGGACATCGAGATTCATATGCATTACATCTGCAAGTTGATCTGTGATAGATTCATTTCACTGCAGTACTTCCCCACAGAGCAGTAGGTTGCAGACATCTTCACCAAGTCCTTCACTGAAAATAAATTTTTAGAACTGAGAGTTATGCTTGGAGTGGTGGAGACAACTATGTAGATCACTTTTGGCCACTCAACATTTTTTCCCTCTTTTGGATGGTGGTCTTTTCCCACGAGGTTTTCCATCTTTCCTCTTTTCATGAGGAGTTCTTTTATGTAATGAGTACCTAAAATGGCCAAGTTGTTGGGACTCAAATTTTTTGTCATTATAGTTAGGCTTAAGGGGGGGTGTTGGAGCATAACCCTAACTTACATTAGTGTATACCTAGATTAGACTCCTAGATCTTGGTTAATACATTCATTTACACTTTATTTCACCTAATTTGGCCACATAGAGAAGAAGGGCGCCTCATCCCTAGATTTTAGGAAAAACTACTAATTTTAGATCAAGACTGAACTCCCCGTTCTTGATTTTCTTGATTTTCTTGATTTATTCTTGATTTTCTTGATTTATTCATGATTTATTCCAACTCCCCCATGCAAAAACTCATCTATTATTGGGGAATGCGCACCTCCTCTTTGAGTGAGAGATTTATTCCTTAATTAATGATTTTTGTCGTTACTATTATTAGTAACTACTATTTCGGGTCAGTTAAGTGAGTTGGAACTGCTTCTCTTGTCAGTTAAGTGAGATTAAGTGAGTTAATGCGCATCACTTGAATCTTGTGGACATTAATGAGTGTGTGACATGTATCTTTAGTGGTCTAGGTCAAACTATGTGGTCTCCCTTAGCTTATGACACCTATTTTAGCTATTTCTAGCTTTTTTTTACTAAAATTTCTATGTTGGAAATTCTATATATTCACCTCCTCTCTTTTTTTGAGGATGGTTGCTCATGTATATTCATTTTTTATTAATATAATTCTCTGATTTATGGAGCAAAAAAATTCTCTCATCTCTTGAATATTAGCAAATTGCATGTGTTTAATTTAACTAGAAGTCTAGATCTATCGGGGTTTCTGCAGGAATTCTACATTAATTAATTGTATACTTTGGAAGTATTAATGAAATTGTGTAGAAAGTACCTTATCTTATCCCTTTGAATATGGGTCTTTGGTAAGATATAATTATTTTTCCAATTTAAATCTTCATGAGACTGAAAGTAAGAAGTGTTGTTGGAAGCCTACATAACTTGTAAATGCTCGTATTGGATCATTGTCACCTTTTATTATTGGAATTATCAAGAGGCTGGAAGTAAGATGTGATTAGCCTTGAATTAGTAATGTGAGGAGATACATTTTTGTAAGTTTTTTGTTGGATGTGAAGAATCTCACGAAGGAGTAGGGTGATGCATCTGTAGTCCTTGTACCTTATCGAAGATCTCGATGAACCATCAAAAATCTCTAAAAAAACAATGAAAATGGCCACAAAATTCATAAAGGGATCTAAAGATGAAGTGGCCTTTTGATTCTTAAGGAACATGTTTGATGATCCTCACTAAAAGCTCAAGTAGCATATGATATACAACATTTTCTAAAGTAGATGTCACATATATATGTATAATATTGGGACCAACATACTAGGAGTATAAATAATAAGGGATATAAAAAATAACATGAAAACAATGGTACCTATAGTATATGGTGAAAACAAGGGACCATTTTATTTTTAAAATGTGTTGGGAGAGTGTATTACCAATGAAATTTTGGGACCTAGAGAAGAAATTAGGGGTATTATTTAATATCCCATGAACACACATGTTATTCCAAAGGTTTACTAAGTGAATCACTCATGGGTGCATGGTGGTCCACTTCAACCTTCCTCTTGAAATCATGGTGTCTCCTATGTCTATCCCTTTGAACACTTCTATAGATTGTGCGTCCTGTCCTATGCACCATGTAGTTGAAGACCATGTGATGCACCATGCAATTGAAGACCATGTGATGCAAGTGGATTTAAACACTGAAACTATTTCTAAGCATTTCAATTTCTAACTTTTTCTTTCTATTTTAAATCATGTTTTATCATTTTGTGTCGTTATTAAATCAACATATAAAATAATACACATGTAAAACTGCTTCCAAATGGTATTAAACAAACAATATTAACTTTATATCAACTTTAAATAAAATTTAATCAATAAAAAAACAAATTTACTATAATTTGTTATATAATATATTTTATTATTAATAGTTTCTTTTTCACAATACATCAACTTTTTATTTCATTGTGATATATCACATTATATATACAGCTTGAGTGGGCCTAATGGTTAAGAACATGTGTTTTCTCTTAAAAGATCGCAGGTTTAGATTATTATTATTAATAATAATAAATAAATTTACTATAATTTATTATATAATTTATTATTAATAAAAAAAATTACATTTATATTGAATATATCAACTTTTTGTTTCATTATCATATATCAAATTATCATATATTTTATTATTAGTAGTTTCTTTTCACTTTTGCATTAAATATACCAACTTTTTTTATTTCATTGTCATATATCATTTATTATATAATACATTTTATTATTAATAAAAAAATTTCACATTTATATTAAATATATCAACTTTTTGTTTCATTATCATATATCTAATTATAATATATTTTATTATTAGTAGTTTATTTTCACTTTTGCATTAAATATACCAACTTTTTATTTCATTGTCATATATCATTTGTTATATAATATATTTTATTATTAATAATTTGTTTTCACATTTATATTGAATATATCAAATTTTTGTTTCATTATCATATATTAAATTATAATATATTTTATTATTAATAGTTTCTTTTCATTTTTACATTAAATATACCAACTTTTTATTTATTGTCATATATTATTTGTTATATAATATATTTTATTATTAATAAAAAAAATTCACATTTATATGGAATATAACAACTTTTTGTTTCATTATCATATATCAAATTATAATATATTTTATTATTAATTTTTTTTCACTTTTGCATTAAATATACGAAGTTTTTATTTCATTTTCATATACCAAATCAGTGTGATTACATATCTCCTTCCATAAAAACACTTCACTCTCTCAATTCAATTATATTTTACTTATAAAAATATATCAAGATAATCATGAAAGTTTAATATCCAAAACAAAATGTCATGGGATCCTTCTATTTTTTTTAATTATTCAAAACACAATGTCCCGGGACCCTTCAGTCTTGAAAATGCTAATCATGATTTTTTTTTTGGGAAGATCGCTCCTTTTCTACCGACATTAATGCAATTATTATACAATTTGTTTATGATCTACTTTAACATACTCGAGACCTGTAGAAAAACAACAATCAATGATCCAAGCTAAGATAAGTGGTAGGAAGAGGAGTTGGGATGGAGCAGTAAAACTATCACTGCATGGCCATGATCAAGGTCCAACCTCAAGAAAGAAAACTTGCACTGAACATGAAATACACAGATAGAAAAACTTGCACTGAACATGAAATACACAGATAGAAGAAGAAAATGGATTGCATGCTAAATACAAAAACAATTTTGTTACCATATCTCCATTCAAAGATAGTATTTGATAAATGTGGTCTGCCATAACAGTTCAAAACATGGCCATGAATTAAGCAAACAAGCTTAAAGATAGCTTTTCATATCCTGAGTTTTACATGCATATGGCAGAGTTGTTTTTTTGGACTGTTCTTATCAGACCAGATTTGCAAGCCCAAAATTCAGAACTGGAAGCACATGATAGCAGGAGGTCATCATCAATCACAAACTTTGAGGATTTTTATGGTCTTCACATCCCTCCATCAGTTCCAGTGGATACTTATGGATTTTGCTTTTTTTAAACATTACAAATCTACAAGTATATAAAGATATGGACTTGCTATAATAAGGTTAATTTTTCTGAGCATGTAGGTTTTTATAGTTAATCATAATAAGCAGAGATTAAATCCTTTCTGGATAAATATTATGTAAGAAATTTTTCAATAAACACTCAACCTATCATTAAGTACAAATGAAATGAAGTGTTAACTCAATTTCTAATCTAATTGAAAGTTTCAAATTTCTTTATTACAATATTTAGCCAAAAAGTTTTTCTAATAAAACTAATTTTTATATAAACTGATATGAAATGTAGATGAACAAAACACCACAAATCATGATGAATATAGAGATGTCTATTTTCATAAACTCAGATAAGATCTAAACGATAACATGAGCAGAGCATAAAAATATAAGGTCTGAATGATAACATCAGCAGAGTATAAAAAGCTTTTGGAGAGAAGCTTTGAAATTTAGCTATATAGCTCAATCAATTAAAAAATAATGATCATACTTCTCATTTGAGTATTGAATCAAATAATTTTTTTATGTTTATTACGAAAATATAGCAACTAAGAAAGAAAAGGTTTTCAAAGTGAAGATTAAATATGTCATTAAAACTCTTTACCACTTACCAACCTAATAATGGGAAGTATTTGTTACAAATTGAATGTACTCCATTAAATACATCTCAGGACTTGTTGCCACCCTAGTAATGAGTATTGGTTACAAATTGAATGTGTACTCCATCAAAAATTTCCACATGCTTCTGCTGTCCTACCTGTATGTTAAAAACAGCCAATGACCTGAATGCTAAGACAGCCAACGACGGGAAGAAGTAAATTGCTAGACATTTTTTCACCTTAACCCTGAGGAGTACTGCAATCCAAATTGAATACTTTGTACAGATTGAACGTACTCCAGTAAATATTTCCACATGCTGTCCTACCTGCATGCTAAGACAGCCCATCACTGAAAAAGATAAATTGTTAGAATCTTTGCCACCTTAAAAGTGAGGAGTAGGTATTGAAATACAAATTGACTGCAATAGAAATTGTTATGGGCAAGATGAATTTGTTAAAATTATCTCTTTTGAATCTTAACCAATATTGGAATCAGACATACACAATTATAAACACAAGCAAAAATATATTATTGAAAAGAGTTGAACCATGATAAGAGGTGATAGCAAGACTGGAACAACATATTTATCACAGCAGTATATATATATATATTCTTGAGAAAATTGTCTCAAATTCTTATCTACATTTCTATAAAATCTTACTATTAAGTGACATAGACTAATATCTATATTTTAATAAGAAACATATATAATTTCAGATTACGCACTGAAAACTTAAAAGTCAATATTCAAGCTGGATAATATCATGATAACCCTTCAGTCTGGAAAACTAATCATTCTATCTGATATAGAAGTACCTTGTCATTAGTCCTTTGGGAAAAAATGAAACATGAATTTGATCTTAGACTGGCCGGTGACATACAAATGTACTCTGCTTTTACCAGCAAGATCTTATAAAATCTTCACTTAACGATATGGACTTACAAACTCACAGCAGCACTTTTTGTTGAAAATGACAAGAAATTCTGTCCACCAGACATTGATAAACACATTTCATATTATATTGGAATATATATTGGGAAACCATTTAATTGGTATATATATTTTATTGGGATTTAAAATCCTTAAGTAACTTTTTGTTGAAAATGACAAGGAAAGTTTGTCTAACAGACATTGATAAACACATTTCATATTTTATTGGAATATTGGAATATATATTGGAAAATAATTTAATTGGCATTTATATTTTATTGGGATTTAAAATCCTTAAGTAACTGATCTTAGATATCAATTAATCATGGATTTAAAATCCTTTAGTAACTGATCTTAAATATCAATTAACTATGCATTTAAAATCCTTAAGTAAAGGATCTTAAATATCAATTAACCATGAATGATATAAAAGCTAGGCTGTAATGGTTGGATGATCTAAAATAATTAAGCAGCTGATCTTACATATCAATTGATTATGAATTATATTTGAACCTTAAGTTTTTCCAGTTCAAAGTCAGTTGATTTACAGTGTATAGGCCTTAGAATGACATAGAATGTATGTGTTTAATTAAAAAGTAATCCTCATACTTTCCCAAATATATTCATGTGAGGTAAATATTGAGCCAAATCACTGCAATGTATTACATATCAATACAAATGAACTGCAATGTATTAAATCTTTCTATATTTTTATGTTGTTAGACAAATCTTCTGACTTCTTGCCAAGTATCACCTTAGTACAAATGAACTGCATTATATTAAATCTTTCTACATGCTGTCAAGTTGTCCTACCACCATATTAAGATAGTTTATTACTTTTAAAAATTAAATTGTTAGACTTTTTGTTACCTATCATTTTAAAATTTTACCATTTTAATAGTGAGTAGTATTCCATTTCAAACAAATGGAAAAAATAGCAATGCTATTTAATTTTTTTTCAAAGATTGGTAAAAAATGATAAAAAAACTAGCCAACCAGTAAATAACTATTCAGAATAAAAACTCTTTATATTAATAATAAAAATAATTATTAAAAAAAAAAGACTGCAATTGCAATGCAAGGATGTATAACTATTATTTAAGTATATTTAATAGTGACTCAGATAGTATTAATTATAACTCTTCCCAATTAAACCAAACCTAAATGAAAGTAGCCAATGCAATGAAAGTGATTGCAACCACTAAATTCTCAAGGCAGATTGTGTGTTAAATGGGTTTATGAAATTATATATATTTGAGGTTCTAAACATTCATACAGTAATTTTTTTATAGGGTTATTCATGAATTTGATATGAGATAGCATTAGATTGTTTTGTATGTTTAGGTGTTAGACTTACATTTTATGACCTACATACACATTGAAATTCTAGAAAAAGATAATGAAAAAGTTCTTTCACTTCTTATGGATAGGAAGAAGAGAAAAAGATGGAATTTCTCTAGTTAAATCTAGTTAAATGGAAAAGAATTGCAAACATATATAAATCCATTGACTTATTTAAAATGGATTGAGTTACCTATAAAAACAATCATAAATGCTTAAATACATGGAAATATATAGTCATGTCTGGGAATTTATTGGAAAGGTTAGCTTGGGGATTGATTCCTAGATGGGCATAATCAACTCCCTTAAGCTTTGTTAAATACATCTGATGATAAAGTTATGCTTGTATTACCTGATGCTACAAATCCAATAAGAACACAAAAATTTTGGTAGCATGGTTAGAAGAATTCTCAAACAATAGGATTGGAAGATGTACATGTTGATCAATGAAAGGCTTTTACATAGAGGTTGTCTAAGAGTTATATCATATTAAGGTTGGAGGATGACTCCTTGGTGCGGTCTAAAAGCTCTTCTAGTAGAGAATTTATTAAAGTATTGATCAATTTGGAAAACATACAAATCAAGGTTTTAACTAAAGTATACTAACGTTGCTTTTGTAGAATTAAGTGAAGATATTAAAAGCAATATCCCAGGATAAAAAAGAATACAAAAGAATATTGAAAATAAACCAAAATGTAAGAATGCTTGATATATTAGATATACTTGATATATTAAAAAAAGAAATGGAAAGGAAAACTTAAAAAAATTATGTTGTTTGTACAGCCTAGATAACATATTTTTTCAGGTTTTCCATAAAAAATTTCCCAAATTTTAATTTAATACAAATTACAAGTGGAAATTTACACGCCACTTCCTGTAACTACGCGCCTGTCATGAAAGTGACAGTTATTTCATAAGTTAAATAAAAAGTTAAAGCTATTTATTTCCATTCCTAGTAATGCCATGTTGGGAAATGTAACGACAGGTGTAAGAAAAAAATAGAAAAAGTGTAGAATTAAAAAAAAATAGAAAAAGTGTAATATTATTTTTGTCCATTAAGTATAAGTATCAAATATATTTAATGGCAATTGAAAACTCTACTTTGTAATTTCTTGTTAAAAAATAAATATGAAAAAGTAAATCAGGTTAACTAATGCTTTTATAAATGGGAAGAAGGTATAATCATTAAATCTCATTTTTTTTCCAAACAAGAAGATTACTCTTTATATTAGATAATATAAAAGGCTATAAGAGCACTAAATGGAACATTATGGCTATCAATACAAACTTTTTTTCAATCTGAGGGTGCCTGATTTCAAGCCTTGAACAAAAATATCCAAAAACAAATTTCAAACAACAACCACATTGAACTGAAAAAGACAAAAATAAAGTCTTCGTTGATGTCCCTCTGTAAGCCTATCGAAGATTATAATACTTTAATTGCCTAAAAGGACCTAGCTTCTTGTCTTCCCATGGCTTGTTGTCTTCCCACTGAGTATAGATAATCACCCTGAATTTGATCTCTGAGTGAAATCTTTGAAAGAACATCTGCATCCTTATTGAACTCTCTATATGTATGATTATAGGAAATCTTTTCAAACAAGGTGCTAAGCCTTTTAATTTTCTCCTTCCAACCTTCCAGCGTGTTGGGCCCCAACAACTCCCTCTAATTTTTACAAAATTTAAAGGGTCCCCATTAGAATCTTGATAATTATAATGAGTTACAGAATCAACATTTTCAAATAGACATTCATTACAAAAGTATATGTCAAAATTTAGAAATGAGCATAAAAATATCAATTTAAACAAAAACCTTAATTTTTATCAACAGTTTACTTTCGTTTAAATTATGATTATGTGTTCTTTCTTTTGCTCATTAGCAAGTTTGACTATTTTGAATAATGTGTTCAGTACTTCATCAAATAATATCTTGGCTAGTTTCTCATTTTCATAAAATCATTTGGTGATATTAATTAATTAAATTATTTTTTCATTTTGCATCTCATCTCAAAATAAAAGTAATATTAATAATAAAAAGAATTATCTATCATTTGTTTGATTTTGTAAAAAAAAAAAATTAATATTTTTCTCTTCTCCATTAACTTGAAGCTTCTAGAATTTTAAG
>SNQJ01S0058183.1:23299-35661 GCA_010110895.2 Picea sitchensis
ACACTTAAGCAATAATTGTGGACTTCATAAATTTTTGGGTAAAATGAAGAGAGTAAGAACTTAAATAAAATCTGTGGATGTCAAAGGTAAAGAAAGAATTAATTATTTAACTTCTGAAAGTGTAAAAAGATATTAAATTACTAATAAAAGGAAAAGAGGTTAAATTGCACAGCTGTCATTTTTAGCTCTAATAAAAAGGGGAAAGAAGGAAATAATAAAAATTAGGAAACTAGGGAATGGAGGTAACATAAAAAGGGAAAGAGGGAAACTTATGGTAAAAAGCGGGATGTCAACTTAGTAAAGAATCTGCATTTAAGAACCTTCTAAATTGAACTAATTTAGCAACTTCATTTTAGGGAAAGTCTTTAAAACCTGTAAGGGAATCTAGGGACACCTAGGAGTAAATTTAGGAGTAACTCGAGGTGGGTGAGGGAAATAAGACAATTTATTAAATAAAAGAAAATAATTATTGGACGAGTGTGGGGGATGAATGACACTTGTAAGAAGGAGAATTTTAGAAGATTTTTATTTAAAATTTAAATTAAATGAGATTTAGGGAAAGATTGGAAGTTCAAAAACTTTTTAAAAGAGAGGAAGTAGGAGGAAGAGGGGGATGTACTATTAGCGTAATGTTACACTGTCGAATTAGTGATTTGACTGATTTACTTGTGGGAGTTGGGATTTCCCATCTCGGAGAGGAGTGGAAGCTCGGCCTTGTGAGGCAAGCTGGGAGCTAGACGTACCCTCTGGATAGTGCGTGGCCCGTTTGCATCTCGGGGGGCTAAGGGGGAAGCAGAGTATCCCTAGCATTGGATGGGAGGTACCGGTGAGGTCTTGACAATCGTCATGTGGCGACATAGAGTACAATGTCTTGTTACCCTTGTACACACACACACAAATTTATTTATTTTAGCACTTGTTATAAGAGGTTTTCGTCGTAAAAAGGAGGATCGCTACACACTTCCTACACCAAAAATATATTTCGGTGTTTCGACACTTCTGTGATGAAGTGTTTCGATACTCCAAGTCTCGATCCCTAGTATTTTGGCATTTTTCATTTCGCCATTTCGACATTTCTCATTTCGGCGTTTCGACATTTCTTGTGATGAAGTGTTTCAACATTCCAAGTCACGAACCCCAAAATATTCACTAAAAAGGTTTTTTGGCATGTTCATATTTCGGTGTTTCGGCATATTGAAATTTGGCATTTCGCGATTTCGGCATTTCAGTATTTCTGTGGGGAATTTTCTTGATACTCCATGTCACAATCCCCAAAACTCCGAAATGGAGCTTGGTTGCACTAGCTCCTTCCTCAAGCCTTTGTGGATGTGACTGTAGGCTATGACCAGGCGCTTATCCATAAAGTGCTTTCACAATTTCCCATTTCGGTATTTCTCATTTCGGAACTTCGGGACTCCTGTGATGAAGAGTCTCGACTCTTGACTCCTCCAAATCCCGATGTGCGAAACTCCGAAATGGAGTTGGATCAACGGTCCATGATATCCCTCTTATCAATGACTCAGATTAAGTCGTGGTTTCGGTATTTCAACATTCAGGACTTCGTGATGTTGAATTTTTTGCTTACCATGCAAAAATCCCGAAATCTCGAAATAGAAAATCCCAGGTTCTTCATAGTTTCACGTTTCGGTATGTCGAGAGGCATGCTGATCTTCGAATTTGGAACCACCGTGCCTATGCAAATTGATCCTATGCAAACTGATCCACTCCTGTGCACACTGATCCACGCCTATCCCTTTAGCATTTTTAAAGTTTGACATTAATGACAAAAACAAGTTTTGTGCAAACTGTGCAAACTGCAATTCCTGCCAACATCCTTCACATCAAACTCAAAAGAGGTCTTCTTGTAGTCAACAGTTGTCTTGGGATGTCAAACTCATGCTTGCAGGAATTCAATTTGCATTCTTACTTTCTCCGTGTCAAATGTTGAGCGCAATATGTGTTGAGCAATGGAGGTCTACTTCTAGAATTGAGAATATGTGTTGTTGTTTAGGAGTTCATTCCTCTATTTGATTTTTCTGTGCTTGTCAAAGATATTTGACTCTGTTTTCTCATGGAATGATTCAAGTGATATAGTAGTGTCTGTTTTCTTTTATATGAATATGTGGACACTATGAACTGAATTTATGAAAAGGTTGAGGAATGTGGTCCCTCCATCACTATGGTGGACTATATTTCTCATTCTTTGAGTAGGTTGGGTGTGTGACTGGTTTGGCCCTTTTTTTGTAGACTTAGAAGCCTTAAGATGGCACCTCTGTGACTTAAGGGGAAAATTAGTTCCTTTCTCTATTTTCTATTCGTATTTGAGGTGTGTTGGTATGTGAATCAGTGGCAGGGAGAGTTTGTCCTTTTGTTTCCAACAAAGTGTTCTCTTTCCATTATGTCTGGTTCATATATTTTTCCACTACTGGATTTTGTATGTGGGCATAAGGAGTTCTCTTTTGTTTGACCCTGGGCTATCAGATGACACAAAATGGGCAATAATTCCATGTGAGACTCTGAGTGAAACTCATCTTCTTCAAGAGGTTGTCTGCATCTTCTCTTGCATCTATGAGGTTTCATATGAAAGTACCAATTTGGGTCTTAATTCTGAGTTGTTGTTTCTTCTTCACTAAAACAAAATGGATGTCATAAAAGCTCACCATCTGTCTGATGTATTCCAATGCAAAAATCCTTACAGAGAGATATTTTGGCAGTCTGTATGGTGGAAACTCACATCCATACAATCTTATTTCAGTGTGGTTTTGATATAAGTACCAATATATTGTTTTGGCTAGATAAGAGAGGTGAAGGATTCTTTGAAGTTCTTCATTCATCCTTGGCTACGTTCTACTGCTCAACATGAAAACCACTGGGTGATAAATATGGTCTATTAAATCCCTAAAGTGGAATTCAGTTAAATTTTTCCTCACTACTGAGGTCCATGAGGTCACAGACTGTGGGTTTCCTTCTTGATCCAATTTCTAAAAAGCACATAAAAACCTGTTTGACTGAAAAAACAAGAATAAATACACCAACACTGACAAATATATGAACATTCCTTCTGTTGAAAACCTAAAAACCTAATCATGTATGTTATCAACCAGAAACTGACTGAAATCAAATTGAACTATGCCCTTTTCTTCTGTTGAAAAAATGGATAGAAAACCTAAGATAGGTTCATCTACCCATTCATCTGAGAAGTATCCTAACATGTAAAAAAGAATAGAAATGATCTATTTTTCCGTGACAGAGAAGATGGAGGATGGATAGGGAGGATTTTTCTAAGATGGAAGGTTGATGGTAAAGTTGATATATATAAAGCTAGACTAGTAGTAAATGGGTTTTCTCAGATGGAAGGTATATATTTCCATGAAATTTTTCACCAGTTGATAAGATTGTTTATGTTTTTTTTTATGATAGCACCATTTTATTTACTTGATCTTGAGGTATATTAGCTAGATGTCACAACAACATTTTTACATGGAGATATGGATGAGAAGATATATATGGAATAACCATAAGATTTTGTTTAGGATCGCAAAAGAAGTTTTTCATGCAATCTCAAGAAATCATTGTATGGCTTGAAGAAATATCCTAGGAAATGGTACAATAAGTTTGATTCCTTCATGGTGAGCCAAGTTTTACATTTTAGAAAATATAATTTATTTATTATCTTGGTTTTACATGTTGATGACATGCTTAATGCAAGAAAAATAATGGTTGACATCAATAGATTTAAGTATCAGATGTCTAGGACTTTTGATATGAAGGTTCTTGTAGCAACAAAACAAATCTTGGGCATTAAAATACAAAGAGACAAAAAAAATGGTTAGATTTTGATTTCACAGGATAAGTATGTGGAGAATATAGTAAAGTGAAACCGATAAATATCAATTTGGCTTCCCATTTTATGATTTCTTTATATTTATGTCATGTAATAAAGAAGAAAAGGATTATATGTATCATGTACCATATTCTAGTACAATAGGAAGTTTAATGTATGTGATGGTATGTACAAGACCTAACATTTCACATGTAGTTGGTGTTTTTAGTAGATACATGGAAAATCTAGCTAAAGAACATTCAGAAGCAAGGGAATGAGTGCTTCTTTATTTTCAAGGCACAAGTGATTATTGTATCACCTATAATGGTTGAATTAATTCTGTCTAAGTTGTGTTTATTCACATTTTGCAAGTGATTTTGAAACAAGGAGATCTACTTCAAGGTACGTATTTACTCTTATAGGAGAAAGAGTTTGTTGGATGTCAAAACTTCAAAACATGGTTTCTTTATGCACTAATAACTAAAAATATATAGTTTACATGGGTGGAAGGAGGCAATTTGGTCAAAAGGTATAGTGAGTGAGTTTGGAAAAGAATATGACAAGGTAAATGTAATGGTAAATTCCAAATTTTCTTGTATTGACAATATGAATATAACGGTGGTGTTGTGGTTCGTATACCAAGACTATTTTTGAACTCATGTAATGGAGGGAGTTCTTTAATTGATGTAATGACGTAACCTATTTTATATCTATGAATCCTCAGGAGACATTTAAAACTTTGAATCGTGTTGAATAATAAGATACAAATACCTTTTGTGGTGAATGTTTCATTTAGGAAGTGTGAGGTTTTTACCTTGTAAATCTTTGTGTCTTTTTAATGTGTGCTTGCTAATTTATTTATCATTAATTTCAAGTGTTTCACTTCGTATATTCCTCTTTCAATTTCAACATTATATGATCTCATTTTCCTCTTTCAATTTCAACAATATATTCTCTCTTACTCTTATGTACATAGTTACCAAGTATATGACAGGGAAAACGTTAGTAGGAAGATTTTTCGATTCGAATTTTTTTTGGCATAAACTCTCTATTATTCCTTGCCAATTGCACAATCCATCATTAGATTGGAATTGAGAGCACAAATACTTTCCAAAATCACCACCAATCATTTGATCATTATCATCAGATGCTATAGTGATAGGTCTATCCCTCCAACCCTCGCTAGAAACCCTGAAATTCTAGACCATCATCTGCTACCAAAAAACCGAGACTTGTTGTGCAAACGAATCAAATTTCATAAATAATTTGACCTAGTTAAATAATTTAATGAATTTTTGACTTCATTTAGCCGATTCGACTGAATTTGGTAACTATGCTTATATAAGCTCTCGTCAAAGAACCTCGTCCTACTTGAATGGGGTCACCTACCATCACTTTATCCATCTCTCTCATTGTGAAACCTTAATGCGATAGGCGCCCTTGATTACCTAACCCTTTCTTCCTATAGTTGACTTCTCCGCAGATGGTTTCTTCTAATGATTCTTCCCCAAACCAATGCCTGAATGATGCATTTCCTTGTAGTTATACCTCTAGTCCAATGAAATAAAACACCACATTTGAATAACATTGATCATGTAAAATTCTCATATATGCGATAAACACATGTGTATCCTAGAAAACAAGTTAAGAAGCCATCAATAAGTTTGTTTTCAACATATAGTATAAATGGAATGAAAATGTTAGTTAAACATGTATCCTAGAATAACCATATGACAATAATCAATCCTATTAAATAATTATATGAAATTAATTTTATTTCAACATATAAAATAATCATATGGCATCAATATATAGTTCTTGATTCAACAATATTCCATTGGCACAATTATAATAATATCATAGATTATTAAAAACTAAAATAATATGTTTGATTGACAAAATTGAGATTATACAATATATATATATATATATATATATATATATATATATATATATATATATATATATATATATATATATATATATATATATATATATATATATATCAAAGAGCAGAGACACTAGAACAACCTTGCATTCGATATACAAATGGAAGTAAGAAAATGGGATCCTATGCGTAAGAAATGACTCTAGTGATTTACGCGAAGTATCAATCCAGATCTATTCTTCAGTTCCAACTTCTTACGCGAAGTATCAATCCAGATCTATTCTTCAGTTCCAACTTCAATTTTTTTAGGACTTCAAAACAAGTAAATTTGGAAACAATTTAGAAATCCATGATACAATTTTGATAAATGTTCCCTTATGGGAAATATTTGATTAAGTATGAGTAGACTGAGAAACACCCCACAAGGCAGGGAGGCCAATCATACTAAAAAATGTTGAAATATTACTAGAAACAATTGAGAAATCCATCATACAATTTTTATAAATGTTCTCTTACGGGAAATATAGATGATATACCTTCAGGACCAGAGCAACACATAATAAGCAACGATTAAGTATTACTAGCCTGATAAACACCCAACAAGGCCTAGAGGCCAATCATACTGGAGATGGTTGAAAGTTGGCTGGAAACAATGTAGAAATCCATGATATAGTTTTGATAAATGTTCTCTTACGGGAAATATGGGAGAAATAGCTTCAAGAGCCAAGAAACAAATAATAAGCAATGATTAATTACGACTAGACATGCCAACACCCAACAAGGTTGGGAGGCCAATCATGCGACATATGGTTGAAATCTTACCCATTGTTCTGATACTTGCTAGGTTAAAAGATGAAAAAAAAGATTTAATTTTTATTAGAATAAGTTGCACAAAATCATGAGTGTATGTTTATAAAAATGGTAAAACCATAATGGTAAAAATTAATTGACTAAGCGGTCAATGAAGGTTGCAAATGAATGCTTCAAAAAATAATAAGCATCTATTACATGAGTTTAAAAACCGTGTAACAACACCTGTAAGCTACAACCAGGTGTTTCAACAACGTGTTTTGGCCGCGTGTTTCAACAGCGCATGTAATCTACAAAGAGGTGTTTCAACAACATGTTTCAGCAACGTGTTTCAACAAATAATAAAAGGTTATTACAACAAAAAATCTTAATTAAATCACTCATGCATCTTACACAAAGATTGATACTATATTCTACAACAATCTTTTCAACAAGTGTTTTAGCAGAGAGTAAAAATGAATTTACAAACAAAACATAGTTATAGCACAAACATGGGAATCATAATAGCAGACTAAAAAAACATGTTACAAAAGAAAAATGACTTCACTGAATCCTTCCCTACAACAATAAATACACCCATTACTTATGTACTAAATCTAAATAACATTCTACAACAAAACACTACACAACTTTAAGGATTTAACTGAAGTTTTCAAACAATAAACAAGGTATGCATGCTACAACAAATTAAATTACTCTGCAAAAATATGAACATCATCATGAGTTTACAAACTCAGATACAAACATAAACAATGTATAAAATCCCCTGATAACACTCTATTTCTTCTCTATGTCTCTGTATACTTGTGCATCTATAAAATCTGAATTACATGGATGTATATATACTGATTCAATAAGTCGTTTAGCTTTCCCCTTTTCCATACCTAAGTCAAATTTGGATTTTCCAAAACATTAATATCTCATTGCCCCTTTGAAATTCGATCAGCCAGAAATGAAATGGTGTGGCGATGATGATCATTAAATGAATAAGGAGGTTATAATAAATTTATGGGTGGTGGTATCTCTTCAAAATTTGATTGATTGAGATAAGTCATATTTTTGGCGATGGAATGATTAATTTCCAATATTCTCCCCCTTAATCATTTTACCGAAAAATAAAAACTCTGCAGTATTACAGTTCACAAGCCCCAATGTTATTTCTGTGTATTTCAAATAATTCCTTGGCTAAGGACTTTGTAAAGATGTCTTCAAAATGATCTTCAGATTTGAAAAACTCTACAAAAATTTCATCATGGTTTATCAGTTCTCGAATAAAATGATATTTTTGATCAATATGCTTAGTTTTCATGTGGAAAAAATGATTACGTGATAGTGCAATGGATGATTTATTGTCACAGAAAATCTGAGTTGGTTCTTGATGTTCATGAAATAACTCTATCACAATCCTTCTCGTCGATAGTTGTTGTTGTTGCAACATGATTTGCCTCAACAGATGATAACGTCACAATGGGCTGCTTCTTTGAAACCCAAGCTACAACGTTTGATCCAAAGATAAACACATATCTTGATGTTCTCTTCCTATCATCTACACTACCTGCAAAATCACTATCCGTATATCCAATCAACTTAAAATATGAATATGATGTATAATGGACACCATAATTAGTTGTTCGAGCAACATATCTTGGGATACTTTTTCCATATTGCCAATGGGTGCTCTTCGGAGTATCCATAAATCTAGAAATAAAACTTACAACAAACATAATATCAGGCCTTTTTGTTGTTAAATATATAGGACTTCCAATGAGTCTTTTATATAGAGTCAAATCAACACATGACCCCTCATCCTTCTTACTGATTTTTGTGCTAGTTGCAATTGGTGTTACAGTTGGTTTACAATTCACCATCCTGAACCTTTTCAATATGACCTTTTCATACTTATTTTGAAAAATTAAAATATTGTCTTCAAATTGATTTACTTCAATGGCTATAAAATACATCATCATTCTTAAGTCAATCATTTCAAACTCAGTTTTCATGGTTGTCTTAAACTCATCTACTAAAATATTTCTGACGAAAATCAAATCGTCAACATACAAGCATACAATCAAGAGTTTACCTTCCTAGTTTACCTTTGTATACAGAGTTGGCTCACTTGCACTTAAGTTGAATCCTTCAATATTCAAGTATTCATCAATTCTGCTATACCATGCTCCAAGTGCTTGTTCCAATCTATACAGTGTTTTCTTTAACATGTAGACCTTACGTTCTTGTCCATCAATATCATATACTGGAGGTTGTTTCACATAAACCTCTTCTTCTAGAAAACCATTTAAAAATGAAGATTTTACATTCATTTGGTACATGGACCATTTATTATGAGTAGCATTGGCTAACACCATTCTTACTGTATCAAGCCTAGCTACAGGTGAAAAATTTTCATTATAATCAATACCGGGTTGTTGACTGAATCCATGAGATACAAGCCTTTACTTATGCTTCTCAACTTCACCTTCAACATTTAACTTAGTCTTGTAAATCCCTACAATCAAGAGTTTACCTTCCTAATTTACCTTTGTATACAAAGTTGTCTCACTTGCACTCAAGTTTAATCCTTCAATATTCAAGTATTCATCAATTCTACTATACCATGCTCTGGGTGCTTGTTTCAATCTATACAATGTTTTCTTTAACCTGTAGACCTTACCTTCTTGTCCATCAATCTCATATACTGGAGGTTGTTTCACATAAGCCTCTTCTTCCAGAAAATCATTTAAAAATGCAGATTTTACATCCATTTGGTACATGCACCATTTATTATGAGAAGCAATGGCTAACACCATTCTTATTGTATCAAGCCTAGCTACAGGTGAAAAAGTTTCATTATAATAAATACCGGGTTGTTGAATGAATCCCTGAGCTACAAGCCTTTCCTTATGCTTCTCAACTTCACCTTCAACGTTTAACTTAGTCTTGTAAATCCATTTAACACCAACACAATTTTTATCTTCATGCAAATGTACAAGTTCCCAAGTGTTATTCCTTTCTATGGAATCAATTTCTTCATTCATGGATTCTACCCAAACTTCTTTCTTAACAAAATCATCAAAATTTACAGGATCATATGGAATTAATGCAAAATTTGAAACTTGATCTACTTCATCATTTTGCTCACATAGTTCTTTTAAACTTCTAGTCTTCTGACCTCTAATTCTATTTCTTAATTAAGATGAAGTAGGATTTGATTCATCACTTACCTTTGATCCTTTGTGTTGTCCACCATGACCTGATGGTTCACCACGCTCATAAGTTATAGGCATTGTTAGTTGTGATGGGATGACTCCTGGTGATTTTCTTACATGAGTTATTGTTGCATGTGTATGTGACTATGGAATCAATTGTCCACCTTGTACGTCCTGCTCATCTTCACCATCATATTCATGAGATATTTCAATTCCCCCTCAAGCAATTTTATCGATGCTACAATCCCAAGCTTCTTCTTCCTTGAACTCAACGTCTCTGTTGATAGATGTTACACATTATTTTCATCATCCCTACGACTGTTAATGATGTAAACCTATCTGTTTCCTTTAGAGGGGTCAGTGGCCTGATTTCCTGAAGAAAGAAGAGAGAAGAACTTTTCCTGAGAAAAGAAGTTTCATTTTCCCTTGTAAAAACCCTATAAAAAAGGAAGTTCACAGGTTGCTATATAGGCAAGGTGCGAGAATACCTGATTCTCGTAGGTTGCACCATAGATGGGTTGCGAGAGGTTCACAGGTTGCTCTATAAGCAGGGTACGAGAATGCCTACACGTGGGAAAAATGAGTGTTTTCTCAAATCTTCTAGAAGGAGAAACTTCCATGGTGAGGTGGCATCCGAATGGTTTGGATCTTACTCGCTTTCATGATTTTGTGGGATCATCCTAACCTCCTCACCTTATCCTCTTCAGCTTATAAAAGGAGAGGAGATCTCATGGAGAAGGTTAGATGGGATAGGACTAAGTTGGATTTGGCTTGGAATTATTAGCCTGGTTAGAGTGGTTTTGAGTTTTTCCTTTGTCAAGATAGATTGTGAATATTATCATATCTATGCTCTCAGAATTATTGGAGTGAAAGTGTGTGGGGAACGAAGGACATCTAGAAGGGACCTTACAACATCAAGGCCATGGTTGTAATCTCTCTTTCACACTTAATATGATACAGTAATATGATTCTTTCCTAAAAATCTTGTTGTGTTTTATTGTATGATTCCTTGATCACATACATAGGTTTATATTGAGTTTATCCTATTGCTATCACTTTGGTTTGTTGTGTTCTTTTGAAGGTTCATCATTGTATGAGCATTGGAATGGAGCTAGGATGGCGATGGCGAGAGGAAGCGGTGTTTAAACTGTATGGCACCCATCCCTCTTTAGTTAGTAAATTCAATATCTAAAAATTAAGGAAAGTGTCATGTTCTGGTGTGTTTTGTTCTAGCTCTAAGTGGATCTAGGGAGATCAGTTAGTGTTTTCACCTACCGATTTATCTGATAAAAAAATTGGCGACCATACTAGGGATCGGATTGTTTCCTAGTTAGTATAGTTTCCCTTCCTTTGATTGCTTGATTTTTGGTTTCTGAGTCTGTGGGACATCCATCCAGACTCTCTAGATCTAGAAGTTCACTTAGATTCCCTATCCTTTTTCAAATTTTTCTTTGATTACAGACATTCTCGCACTGTACATCTCTACAGCTTGCAAAAACCATTGATGTTCTCACCCTGTTATTAGATCCAATGCGAACTTCTCGCACCCTACTAGTGTCTAGCCTATGAGAATACCTAATTCTCGCACCCTACCAGTGTCTAGCCTGCAAGAATGCCTATTCTCGCACAGTACTCTACTGCTAGGCTGTGAACATGTTTGTAAACCTTTTTGGATTGGGTCTTGTCATATTTTGATGACCCAGTTTTTCTTTGATCAGTTGGATTGAACTTTTGGAGCCTATATTGATCTGTTTGCAGTCTACTTGACATTCTTTGAGTTTCTTTTAGCCATCTTTGCTTTGTTTGGTTTTGAAGGATTAGTCTCTTTCTTTGAGTGTCTTTCAATTACAAATCATGTGTTTTCTTTAGAATTGTTTAGGGAAAGATCAGATTTCTTATTAATAGTTTGCTTTAAAAGAAAATTATTAGTTTGGGTTTCTTTGTTTTAAGAAAGTTCATTATTTCTTTTAGTGAAATTTCTAAAACAAAAATATTTAATTTCTTACTTTATATTGAATTTGGGGCATCCTTGCATTTGAAGTAGCGAAATTGCATGATTCTTGGCATTTTTTGGTCTTAAATTCTGAAAATATTTTTTTGGTCTTAAATTGGAGTTAAATTCTTGGGGGGGGCATGAATCGTGCATTGGTGTATAGTACCTTTTTCTCATTTTTTGAGAATATTGATATTGACGAGTTTAATATATTTTGTTACATTGTGCATTTGCGAATGATAAATGTTTTCTCCTTCTTGTAACATAGCTTTCATCGAAATGAAAATATTGCATCTTCATCTCTTTGCATAACTTTCGAGTTGGTCGAAACACCATATTGTCCACGCCATTTTCCTTTTGAGTAACAACAACCATAAAATAAAGTTCTTATAAAAATTGATTAGACATTTTTATCTTTTCTGGTAGCAAACCTACATTAGATTAGTCGTAGGGCTTTCAAATAAGTGTGAAAGATAACTTTCCAATGCTGCAAACAAACATAGTATCTTATGATAGGGAGAGTTAAATCCACTTACTACATTTTGTCCTGGGAATCCCTTCTCACGCAAGGGCCAATCACGAGGTCGCATTGAGACTGGCAGAGTTACTCACCCTGCTTTGTTGGTCTTGGTGTAGAGATTACGT
>SNQJ01S0058183.1:45045-63310 GCA_010110895.2 Picea sitchensis
CCATAAACATGACTCATACAAACCTTTAGCTTTATAAGCATTCAAAGATTCACTCAAATCATTTGTCATAATAAGTGGAAATATTCTATTCTTTGTCATCTGTACTCTGGAAATCAACTACTTACTTGGATACTTATCATAAATTGTACATACCTTTTTCTTGAAGAACACTCTGTACATTTTCTCTACTAGTTGTCCAACACTTATAATATTGCACTTCATACTAGGTACATAATAAACATCATCTATTTTTCTTCTTTCATTATTCTTAGTATAAAAAAAAATCACACCTTTACTCTTACCTTACAGTCATTACCCAACTTTACCACAGACTAAATATTGGTATCTAAATTGGAAAATAAGTTTTTATTTGTAGTCATGTGATTGCTACATCTGTTTTCCGAAAAAAATAATCATTTGCACTTTCCTGGGTGACATTACAAGTCAAAAACACAGGTTTTTTATCATCCTCTGACTCCTTTTTCATGTGTGCAAACTGCTTTCCAAAATCTTCTTGCTTCTTCCAATACTTGTTAGCATAATGTACAAATTTCTTACAATACTAACATTGTACCTTAGATATATCATACCTCTGATTTCCTTGCTTCTAGGATCTACTACTACTCACCCTTAAGCTAGGAGGATTCTGTTGAGTTTTCTCCTCAGATTTTGAATCACTTTTGTTGTCTCTTTGACTAGCAAATCAACCTCCTCTTCCTCTACTGCTAGACCTTCCTCTGCCTCTTCCAATAGTAACATGCAACTGATATTTGAAGGAATTCTTGAATGGATTATCATATATGGACATCCTGGATTCATGAGAAATTAGAGAACCAATTAATTCATCAATAGGCATAAGACTAATATCTTTAAATTCTTCTATGGGTACAACTGCGAATTCAAACTTCTGTGGAAAAGATATGAAAACTTTCTCAATTAATCTCTTGTTTGAGAGGTCTTCACCATGTTGCCTTAGATAATTCACAACATTCATGACTTGAGTCATGAAACTATCAATTGACTCGTTGTCCTTCATCTTCATATTTTCAAGGTCCCTTCTCAAATTCCGAGCCTTGACTATCTTCACCTTGGATACACCTTGATAGCTAGTTTCAAGAGTGTTCGAATCTTTCTTTGAAGATACTGAATTTGACACCTTCAGAGATATGCTTTCAGTTAGGCCTTGTTGAATAAGACCGAGGGCTTTGTTGTCTTTATTTATGTTCTCCTTTAACAAAATCCATTCAACATTTCTTAGAGCCATTTATGCTGCTTGGTCAACAGGCTCTAGATAACCAACAATAACAAAATCCCAAAGATCTTGAGAATGAAGAATTGTTCTCATTTTGATAAAACCAAGAACCATAATTTCTTTCATTCAAAAAAAGAATCTTTGTTTGTAGCCATTTCAAATCAGATTCCAAATCACTATATTCAGTTACAACGAGGAAATATAAATATTACTAGCTCTGATACCACAATGAAGGATGCAAAGGATTGCTTCACAAAATAATAAACATCTATTACATGAGTTTCAACACTATGTAACAACACCTGTAAGCTACAACCATGTGTTTCAACAACGTGTTTCATTCACGTGTTTTAACAGTGCATGTAAGCTACAACGAGGTGTTTCAACAATGTGTTTCAGCACGTGTTTCAATAAATAATAAAAGACTATTACAACAACAAAAACTTAAGTAAATCACTCCTGCATCTTACACAAAGATTGATACTCTATTCTACACCAATCTTTTCAACAAGTGTTTCAGCAGAGAGTAAAAATGACTTTACAACCAAAAACTAAGTTATAATAGAAACATGGAAATCATAACAACACACTAAAAACACATGTTACATAAGCAAAATAACTTTATTAAATCCTTCCCTACAACAGTAAATCCACCTAGTACTTATATACTAAATCTAAATAACATTCTAGAACAAAACATTGCACAACCTTAATGATTTAACTGGAATTTTCAAACAATAAACATAGTATGCAAGCTAAAGAAAAATAAATTAAAGTGTGAAGATTATCAAAGTCATTCAGAGTGTGAGGATTATCAATGAATATCCCTTTTCCATTGTTTGATGAAAAGGATATTTGTATTCAAACCTTGAACTTCACTCCTAATATTAATGCATTCGATGGATGTGTACATCTTACAATTTTTTATCCTACCACATCACTCAAAAATTCGATCCATGTTTCTTTTGAATGCATAGGCATTAAGTTTTGAAATATAACCCCGAAGTTCTATAATTTGTTGGATCCTAATGTAACACCAACCAACATGACAGATCTAGATATAATTTCCAACATGTGATTTCCATTTGAGTTGTCATAACCATGTCCGAGCATAGAATATTACAACATTGGACCTTTTTCATTGTACCTGTAATTATATTCTAGAAGTATCAATTTATCGTCCCAATTTTGAAACATTTGCCAACCACATGGCAATTTGTAAAGTTCCATTTTTTTCTTCATTTTTTCCAAAATTGTGATATCCTATCAAGGCTGAACACATAAAGGCTACGTTGGTAGTTACATAAGCATGGAATTGAAATCATGTCAGAATTTCATCAAATGAAATCCCATTAACAAAACTAGAGGAATGTCAAATTAATGTTGATAGGTAGTTATAAATGTGGCGATGTACTTCAGAAGGATGCATTGAACATAATTTTTAGTGTCCGTCAAATGTTGATAATATGTCGCTAATCTGATCAACCAATTTAGTTGAACGTCCGACCAATATTGGTAGGTAATTGGACATGCATCAAAGTAGTTTACAAATTTTTAGCCAAATCATCAAAATAAATGTTGTTTATCATTAGTCATGTCACTGAATGGTTAATACTACATATAATTCTTACATAAAGAGACTTAAAATATGTCAATTTCCTATTCTACTATGATATATATTCATCTAATATTTCCTCAAATTTTTGAAGTGGATAATAAGACCATGTTCCATATTTACATCTATGAAAAATCACTTCATATATGTCGTTGCAAAAAATATTTATGAAAAATCACTTCATATATGTCGATGCAAAAAAGATTTATGAAAAATCACTTCATATAGGTCGATGCAAAACAGTTTTTTTTAGTGAAATGTCTATCTAAAAACAAACTACTAATGTGATCATCTTAGGAGCATACACAGATCATCTTATAAGAAACTTATTTAATAGAATAAAACAATGTTTTGCGAAAAATATTAATTAATAACATGAAGACATACCTAAAACATATAAAACAACACATTGTATTGACATTTTAATAGAGTTGAAACAATATGTATAATAAACTCAATGACACTTTGTTAAACTTACAAGTCATATATTTCATTAAAAAAAAAAAAGTCATATGTTTCATAAAAATTACTATCATAACACTTTGTTAAACTTACAAGTCATATATTTCATAAAAAAAAAAAGTTATATGTTTCATAAAAAATACTATATAAGACAAAGTGTTCCAAAAGTTATATATTTCACAAAAATTACTATCATAAAACAAAGTGTTCCAAGACAAAGATCTCAATTAGCAGTTAAAAACATACTTGGAGATTGTTTTCACCACAGCTAGGAAGTGTGAATAGTTAACAAACTAAAATTTCATTCTTTTTGTCAATATCACTCAAACCTTCAAATTTTTCCTTCAAAGAAGTCATTTAGTTGAATCCCAAAAAATTTAAGGGAAAAAAAATCATAACAAATTTATATCTTAAAGAAGTGTCAAACAACACATACTATTGTGTACACATATAAGTTGGAGAAAATAGAAATATTTTTCATGGAAAGACCTCTATAATGCATCAATTTGAAGGTATAGTTTGTTGGGATATGTAACTCCTACTTGTATTTAGTGTGACCATATTTAATTATTGACTTTATTGGTCATTATTAGGTATAGTTCTAGTCTCTACGAGAAGGAGTTTGTTCCTACCTTTTAGGAGGTTGTTTAGGAGTCTCATGAACTAGTTAGCTTCATTGTTTATTGTGAGGTTGAGATATTCCTCAACCAATGGATCAAGGTAGTTCTCTATCGTGATACTATGATTGTTGTATTTATATGTACTCTATTTGAGTGTTTAATAGAGCGTTCCGGAACAATTTTAGTGTGTAATTATTTCTACTCTCCCTCTCCCATTCTCAGATATCTTCCTCCCATGTACTAGCCAAACCCAACATTATAATTATGTTTTTTTTCAAATGGAGGTTTTGAAGACCACTTTGTGCAAATATTATTACAGAATCAACAACATTGATAATTACAAGGCACTTTATATAAAGTATTTGAGTCTCTCATGCATTCTCCTTTAAAATAATTAGTCTTCTTTAGAGCTCATCGATAAATCTCACTTACAAACTACTAGATTTATAGTTTTGAGTAGACATTGCCCTATATTTTAGAATGTAAAGGTTTTTCCTTAGTTTTCATTTTAAAATTTTCATATCTAATATCAATATAAGAGCCTCACCACACAACATATTTTGGTCTAAATGTTTTCTTCTCCAACCAAAGGTATGAACAATAAATTTAACTCATTTTGGATCAATACTACATGTCCTTCCAATTTTTGACCCTATAAGAAATCTTATATCATGTTTCATTACCATATAAGGTTTCCTTGAAGTATTCCTTCATGTGCGTAGGAAGACATAAAAAGCAACTAAATACTAAATAAGGTGCCAAATGCTCCATTACTACTTCCAAGGGGCCTACAAATACTTATTGATGAGTTTCATGAAATTATGCATGTTACTTGGTATCATTTCAATAATAATATTCAAGTTTGGAAGTTCTTTTATTCTTCTAAATTCCCTTGATTTTGTGTTATATTTTTGTAAAGTATTCACATTAAGCGTATAATCCCATTGTTTGTACCTTTTCATGTAATTCATTGGTGTACCCAATTTCATAATCAATTCAAGTTTATGGTATGAGCATTGAAATTCAATGAATTTAGACTTCATATGGACTACAATACAATGAATTGAGACTTCCTATGCACTACAACACAATTAATTGAGACTTTGTATGCTCTATTATATCCAATCAAACAACATCCACATTTGCCTTGGTTTCACTCCAAATCACATCATCTCTTCATGAAGCGGAACTCAACCCAGATTATTTTCTATTGACATCTTACAGTTATACATCCATTTTGGATTTTTATCTTTTTATTGAAGGTGACCTTGGGGATGTTTTATTTTCAATGCCAA
Organism: Picea sitchensis; assembly: GCA_010110895.2. Lineage (NCBI taxonomy): Eukaryota > Viridiplantae > Streptophyta > Pinopsida > Pinales > Pinaceae > Picea > Picea sitchensis. The sequence continues at coordinate 50,290 of SNQJ01S0058183.1, forward strand.
TTGACTCATATATCATTTTATATAACTTTCAACTATAATTATTTTACAAAATGGCACTCATTGGTCACTCATTGATCACTTCCACCCTTGCCACTACTAGGTGCATCCATAAATATGATCCCCCTCCTCTTATTATAAGTGAAAGATCGATTCTTTTTACATATTGGTGTGGTTTTTCTTTTCGAAGATTGGAAAAGGAAATGACATTTTTATAAGCTTTTTTCCAAAATGAATTATCACACCTACAAAATTATACTTTGTAATTCAATCCAAGAAAACCCACCATAGATGATAGTGTAAGTTGCAAGGATGTTACCTTCCTCCACAACCCCAATGTCTTTTTGATTCATCTCTGCAATACTTAAAAGAATCAAAGAGTGAAGTTTAATTAAAAATTATAAAAATCAATTCCATTCATGCTACATATAAAATTCATCAAAAAACGATCTGACCATGAATAACTTAGGTAAAAACAAAGTTGGCTAGAAAACATAGCACTCATTTGTATGATTTTCTTTGGGAAAACATTCGTTGTAGGTCCAGTGGCTATAGCCATAGTGGATGATACAATGTGTTATGCATGAGGGAAAATTGGTGAAACCACAATCGATGAAACAATGGGGGATACAACGGGGAAGATTGGTGGAAGAACAATGGATGCAACAATGGGGGCTACAGTACAATGAACATGTGAGTGGTGTACATAAGCAACTACTTGAATGGATGGGATGGAAAGGGTGGTGGGGGTAGCAATAATCTCCCATGGGTTTTATGATGGGGGGAAGTACCTGAGGGAGAGAAAATGGGATCCTAGGTGTTAGGGCAGGGTGGCCAAGGACCAAACTTTCCTTGTAACCTAGGAAAAATTCTATGCAAAATGGGGTTAGTGGTGACTGAACAAATGAGGGTAGTGGTGATTGGACAAATAATGAAATATATTACATACACATTTATAATATTTTTATTAGTGAAAAAACATGAAATTCAAATAAAATAGGATACAAAAATTAACATTAAAACAATATTTAACTTGACACATGAAACTTTGGAATGGGACAATTTGTCCATTCTAAGTGAACATGATTCATCACTCTTAGAGACAACAACCTGCAGAAACACACCAACATTATAATTGATTTCTATTAAATAAATTGAACATTTGCAAAACATCAAAATTATAAATCTTATTAAGTTAAATATTGTAATGAACAAGGTTTAAATCTATGCACACATAATAAATGATGTTTTATGCATTTTAGATCTTTGGTAGTCCATGTGTTGCACTCAAAATTATTTAAAATTTTAAATTTTTTTGGGAAAACACCATTAGATATATATCAATATAAGTGTGGATTGTTTCAACAAATTGACATATCGAATTTCCTAAGACACTCAAAAATATTCTATATTTATGGACATTATAATTTAAAAAAACATAAATCCATGGAACATGAGCGTGAATCATGCATTGGAAAAAATGAAAATAATTGTTAACATCAATCTCCATTAGTATTATTTGAGTTTTAATGATAATTAGGTTCAACATTTTATTTTAGCAATATAGGTTTATATCCTTTGGAACATTTTTTAAATTAGATCCCTAAGTTTGCATAACAAGAATATAGGTGTTCCAAGTGTCAATGTTGAAAATAAAATAGAGAATGACAATTTTAGAGATCATGCAATCTAAAAAATCATGTTCTTATTAGATATACCATTTGACATGGGAAAAAAAATAACAAAACAACAAAGAATGAGATATAATGAAGAACAATAAAAGTCATCGGATAGATGGGGAACCATTTGATTGAAACCAGCTTCCAATAAGGAAAAGAAACCCCACATGCCCAAGGAAACCATCCAAAAATTCCCTAGGACATTAGCTAAATCCAATAACCACTTTGAAATGAGAATGCATAGTTTAAAATTACAAACAGGGTGTTGCAAGTGTCAAATAGGACACTATAATAGCATGGTGAGCCAAACGGGAGGCTACCCTTGTAACCAAATAGAACTATAAATATGCATAAGAGAGAGAAAAACGTAATACATAAATAAGAATAGTTTTGTGTACCTATCTACAATATCCTTAGAACATATTACACTCTATGTACATAAGTTATTTTAAGTGTATTCTTAAATGATTGCATATGTTGTATTTGTAAAAAGAATGATTTAATATAATAAGAGCCTAATGTATTAATTAGTGACATAATTCTTAAGTTAGGATGTTTGCATCATTATTGTTATAAATAGAGTTTTCTCACCTTTCATATGTATCTCTTACCATTTTATCAATACAACCAAGTAGTTTACAATATTTGTAATTTAATTAGTGCCTTAATTTTCTTTTATCCACTACTTCTTTATCACATGACATATTATCCTTAAATTTAGAAGTGATAATAATTGTAACATAATCAATATTCTTCATGATGGCTTCTTCTTGTATTCCCTAATGATTTAGACATAATTTGCAATCTTTATGCCATCCCTGCTTGAGCCGCTATTGGTTCTGGCTAGAGTTTGAAGCAATTTTGGGGAGCCTCTTGTCAATTATGTTTTTTTATCTTGTTCTTGTATGTTAGATATCTAATCATAGATATGATATCAATGGGTGAAATACTTTCTTCTATGAGGAGGATAGGATACACTTTATTTCCCTTAATTTTCAGATTATAAGTTACAAAATTATTTTAGATATGTTCTATCTTTCTCCAAGATTCTTTGGATATACTGTAACCCCAAACTTCACATCCATATAATATAACTGGAGTGACGAGAGCATGAAATAGGAGTATTTTTTATCCCAAAGACAAAGGTATGTTGATTTACGATTTGTTTTTAGCCCATAATAAACTTTCCTCCCTCCATTTATCCTTTTCTCAATGATATAGTTCCAATTGAGATATTGATTCCAATATAGTTATATCAAGGCACTTCCTCCAAGCTATTGTTGTCATAAAAAAAAGTATCATAGGTGATCCTTTTGGATTTAATTATCATAACCTTTTTTTGTGTGATTGTTCATAGTCATGCCCATGCTATAACAAACTCCTTAAGGGTTATTAGTTGCTTACCTAGGTTATAGGAATTCTTCTTTATAAGAAAAATGACATCAATATAAATAAGGAGGATGATCATTATACTAGCGAGAGTTGGGCCAACAAAACTTGTGTCCTCCAAACAATCTTATAACTTATCAACATAGATGTTGAAAAGGGCAGGGGATAGGGGACAAACTTTCTTGACTCCTATATTACAACAAATTTCTTTTAACCATCCGTCAATGGTAATAAGCCTGGCAATAACTTTCTCATATAGCCTTACTGCAACAAATCTTAACTCGAAAGGGACTTTAACATCTTTTAACCTATTCTAGAGGATAGTCCTAGGAACAGTGTCAAAATATTTTCTAAAATCAATGAAACAACAAAGGATATCAGTTTTATAATTACGACACTCTTCTACAATGATCCTAAATGTAACAAGGTGGTCAACAGTGGAATAGTAGCCTCTAAACCAAGTCTGGACTATAGTTGTTTTTCCATTTCTTTCTATCCACGTGTTGATCTTCTTTTCCAAAATACTTCCATACACCGTATCTAAAATGGGGTTAATCAAAATGGTCCTATAATTAGAGGGAATCCTTTTATCCATGTTTTTAAAAATAGGTACAACAAGTCTTTGATTCCAATGTTTTGGGAAGTCTTTTGGGATAGCTAAATTGAAGAGATTATGTATGCGAGGGATGAGGACAGATTATTCAATTTTTAATATTTCAACTTGGTAACATTTGATGTCCTTAGATTTTCCTTTTGAGAGCCTATTAATCCCAATTTTAATGTCTTCTATAGAAAATACTCTATCCTTTCTAGAGATATTTTGGCATGTTTTCCATTACATTAGGGGATTCATACATATTTGTATGGTATAAATTCCATTCCTTCAAGAGAATCTTATTATTTTCTTTAGTTTTACGAGTTAGAATTTGCCCTAAGAATTTATTAGGGTCTATATTAAATACGTGCAAAAGTTTCTCTTTCTTTCTATGTATATAGTCTTTTTTTTCTGTTTAATTAAGGTTTTGTATCTATTTATTTATCATAACTTAAAGATGCATTGGAAGCATCCCTAATGGAGTTTTTAGAAATTTTACATTCACTATCGTACCAAGGGTTAGTTTTACTATTTTTCTTTTTATGTAGCACCTCAATAGAGAAATTGTTAATTAAAGTAGAGAGGGTTGATGTAAAATTCGGATAGACAACTTCAATATTGTTGTGATACGATATTAGTTTTCAATAATTGCTTAAGCATTTTAAGAAGAAATCATTTTTTTTGTCAAAAATTAAGCTCCTTTGGTTGTCAAAGTGCTCCTGTACAGATCTTTTGTGCATGTAAAAGTTAAGAGTTAGGGTTAGAGGTCTTTGATCATAGTCATGTTCATGGTTATATAAAAGATCAACGTTTAATATTTGGTTGTATATGGGGATATCCCATATTACATAATAAAAAACAGTAATACCCAACCCATGGATACAAGTCATCCTATTATAATTAGGCCACTTCTTTGTACCATTGTAAATTATTAAATCTTGAGAACTACAAATCTTTATTAACTAAGTACGAAACAAATTCTCGATCAATTCTTTATAGTTTTTTTTCTAACTGCCAGCTAAGACAAGGTCCTCATCTAGCCAAAGAGGATTAGGGTTGGAGTCATTACTTAAAATAATAAGTTGATTGGTTGAATTTCTAGCATCAAAGACTCCTAACAGGAGGATACTACCTTCATTTTCATATTATAGATATCTTTCTCTAAGATTTTGTAGGGACAATTCTTATCTAGATTGTTTTTCGTATACAAACTAAAGTTACTAGGTGTGAAATAACATATTGTTATATAAATATTCTTAGTGTTAATATGATATATCTCCATCCATATGTACTAATTGAGAGGATATTTCTTATGAAGAAGGATGTGAGGAGAGATTCTTTTTTTTATGTAACATGATATGCCTCCAATCCCTCTATGGGAGGACTTCTTGTTCCATCTGGACCACAAAACAAATCCTTCGATATTAGGGGAACTTATATTTTTCATGCTCCCAAGTTTCAACCCAGAGAATAATGTCAATGTTACTCGAGATCCAGCTTAGTGTAGGCCCTTTAGTCCATGGAAAACGACAATAGTTCCAAACGAGGATCCATAGTGTTTTGAATTGGTATTGTGGTCATAAAAAAAACTATCATAGGTGATATTTTTGCATTTAATTATGAGAACATTTTTTTTGTGAGTGTTCATAGTCATGCCCATGATATAAAAACACTCCTTCAGGGTTATTAGTTTCTTACCTAGGTTATAGAGATTCTTCTCCATAAGAACAATATCATCAACATAAAGAAGGAGGTTGATCAATATACTAGCGAGAGTTGGGCCAACACATCATGTGTCCTCCAAACAGTCTTGTAACTTCTTAATATATATGTCGAAAAGGTAAAGGGATGGGGGACAACTTTTGTTGACTCCTATATTATAGTAAATTTCTTCTCATATATCCTTACTGCAATAACTCTTAACTTGAAAGGGACTTTAAGCTATTTTAACCTATTCTAGAGGATAGTCCTGGCCATAGTGTCAAAATATTTTCTAAAATCCATGAAACAACAAAGGATATTGGTTTTACAATTACCACACTCTTTTGCAATGATCATAAATGTAACATGGTGGTTACCAGTGGAATGGTATCCTCTAAACCCATTTTGGCCTCTAGCTCTTTTTCCATGTCTTTCTATCCTTGTGTCAATCTTCTTTTCCAATATACTTCCATATAACATAGCTAAAATGGGGCTAATCTTAAGGGTCCTATAATTTGAGGGATTTATTTTATCTCCACTTTTAAAAATAGGTACAACAAGGATTTTATTTAGAGTTTTTGGGAAGCCTTGTTGGATATATAAATTGAAGAGTCTATGTATGTGAGGGATGAAGACAAGTCCTTCAATTTTTAATAAAACTTGGTAACCTTTGATGTCCTTAGATTTTCCTTTTGAGAGCCTATTAATCTCAATCTTAATGTCTTCTATAGAAAAGACTTCATCCTTCATAGAGCTATTTGGCATGTTTTCCATTACATTATGGGATTCACACATATTTTTATGGTATCAGTTCCATTCCTTCAAGAGAAAATTATTATTTTCTTTAGTTTTATGAGTTATAATTTTCCTCAAGAATTTATTAGGATCTATATTAAATATGTGCAAAAGATTCTCTTTCTTTCTATGTATATCGTCTTTTTTTTTTTTCCGTTTAATTAAGGTTTTGTATCTATTTATCTATCATAACTTAAAGATACATTTGAAGCATCCCTAATGGATTTTCTAGCAATTTTACATTCATTATCGTACCAAGGGTTAGTTGTACTATTTTTATTTTAATGTAGAACCGCAATACATAAATTTCTTAATTTAAGTAGAGAGCGTTGATGTAAAATTATGATAGTCAGCGTCAATATTGTTCTCATATGATATTCATTTTAAATAATTGCTTAATTCTTTTAAGAAGAAATCATTTTTTTGTGTGAAAACCTAGGTGCATTTGGCTCTCAGATTGCTCCTCTATAGATATTTTTTGTAATGCCCCCAATCGTTACGACTACAAGTGAAGCTAGACACACAATTTTTTTTTTAAACAAGATGACCAAAACGATTGTAGTTAAACAACACAACTGGATGGTGACCACCATGCCCGTTGAACAGGCAACAAGAAACAATGAATCAATGCATTAGCACATTGACCAACTGGGAAAACATGCGGAAATCAAGATAAATAGAAACAACTTCCCTCTCGACACAAACACGACAATGCCTACATGCAAAAGTACAACACCCACACATCCAAGCAACATGTCGACATGACGCGATATGGCATCACTCAAACTAAAATGCACAAGCTCTTAATGACTTCGCCAACAAACCCTAATGTGGATGGATTAATAGTATCCTTCTTCTCACTAATTCCAATAGCCAAAAGCATTTGATGCTTATAGAATTAGTCTCCAAAATCGAGTGCCTAGCATGCGATAATCCATTACTGGTAACTAGAAGTCCATACATTAGGAAGTGTAGTAAACTTATTAAATAAAATATGCATTTACCAAACAACATACCTTCCAGCCAGTTGGCATAACCGACTTTCCAACAGTGATGTGGCACTCACCCTATATTAATGCTGAGAAATTCACAATCGAGTAATGGGAATTAGCATTAAAAAAATGCACTGTCATACCCCACAAACGATGCCTACAACAAATCGTTGTCACTACCACAAGGTATTTATTGAGAATCATGGCCAAGCCGTCCATATCGCTGGATAAGAATTGGTAATTAGCTGTGTAAATTGTTGATGAGAAGGGCCATAGAAATTGGTTGGGCGAAGACTATACACAAGCAATCAAATCGCAGTAGTGAAGTGAGACGCTCATAAGATCATGAGTAAGAATTGGGCGGTTATGTCATTAAACTCATGAGAAGGATGTGGGTATTCTATGCCATTAAATTCGTGATCTAGTGCTGGAAGTTTACGCCATCAAACTCGTGAGAAAGAAGTGGAATTCTATGGGTTAAAATACACTGTCCAAACAATAGATAGAATCAATATCATAAGTGAATTCGTTGCGTTAATATATATAATTCGTTGAGTCAATAACATATATAATTTTGCAGAGTTAAAGGTGTTTTACAAGGAGGTAAAACGTTTGTCATAGAATTGATGCCAAATGAAATAGCTGCCACGAAATCGAAATAGTTATTCATGAAATGCATATCAATGAAATAGAAATAGATTCCAAACGAAACATCAATTAAGGGAAATAAAACACATGTCAATGAAATAGATGCTAGTTTTACTTGTTGTGGTAAAGGCCACAAAATTCATAACGAAATTTTACTATTAATAAAATAAAAAAAATGTAGTCTTGCATAATTTAAAACATTGTCATCAAGTGAAGAAAAAAAATGCAAAGAGTGTTAACCATTCTCCATGAGAAATAATTAAAATACATAAAGGTAATTCCAGGAAGTTGCAGAGAAAAAATAATAGAAAACGTGGGTGGAGATAAAACACAGAGATGAAATTCATGGTTAAATAATGAGAGGGTGGAGCAGTCAATGAAGAACGCAGGTAAAAAATTAGTGGTTGAATAAAACTCTTGTACAGCAACAATGAAGGTTACTTGGTAAATTCATGGAAGGAAAGGGGTATGAACTCTATCAAGAAAACTCTTAGCAGTGAAACATTGTTGGGGTAAATGCCAAGAAATCACAGGAAGAAAGAGCAGAGATATTCAACAAAACACAGAGACGCTCAGCACAAAAAGGCACAAGACAATCAATCAACTAGGAACAATCAACAAGATAAAAAGCTAGGCAAACTATCCTTCACATCATCATCCACACACAGAAAAGAAGGGCATTATAATCTATAGGTCGCTATGCACCGAAGTGATGATCGTTGATTCGACTCTTGGCCGACTGCTTAGGCATGGACTGATGACCTAGGGATGAGAAAGAAGTAAAAAGTACAAAGCTTCACAACAAATCAATAGAACCAATAGGACAGTCATGACATTCAGGGATCAAATTCCAAGGGAATCAAGTCAAACAACGACATTAAGGCTAAGGGGAAAATTAAATTCTCAATTAAAATGATAAGTCGACACCTTCTTTACATAGCTAAAAGTATAGAATTCAAAGCATAAATTCAGTAGTAATCTACCATGCATACTGTATCCCAAGTAATATTCTCTAAGTCATTCGCGCACTCCTTGCCACTCCCCCTTGCCAACCAATGAGACTTCACCTCTACCTCCTAGCCAATGTTAGGGGTACTCTTCTTCCCCTTTATCCCCACGAGCCAAAAAGGGGCCACACACACTAAACCAGAGAACCACTAGCTCCCATCTCGCCTCGCAAGGTCAACGTACCACTCCTCACTGAGATAGGTATCCCAACTCCCACAAGCTAAGTCAGTCAAGCCTAAAATTTTGCAGCATAACGTTACCCATGACCGAAGAGATCCATCCTTCTCCTCCTCCCTCCTTTATATAGAATTTCTAGGTCACTTCTTTCGCAAATTCCCATTTAATTTATTGTTCAATAATTTAATTTAGAAAAATCCTCCCCGTACATGTCACCCATCCCCTTCGTTGCACCAGAAATTAAATACATTAATTATTTAATTACTCCTATTTCCCACACCCACCTAAAAGCATTCCTAGAATCTCTCCTAGGTGTACCCATACTCCCTTACACAATTTAATGACTTTCCCCCATACTAATTTACTAGTTGAGTTCATTTTAGAAAGTACTTAAAGGCAAGATTCCTTGCTAAGTTGGTCATTCCTCTTTTTTCTTATGTTTCCTTTTTTCTTTATGTTTCCCCCTTTTTCCCTTAGTTTCCTAATTCTTTTAAATTTCCCTCTTTCCCTTTTTATCTAAACTCAAATTAGTAACTGTAGAAAATTATCTTTTTCCCCTTTTTCTTTTTAATTAATAAATTTTAATTAGCATGTGTAACAAAACAATCATTTCCCTTTTAAAATTTTCTATCCCTCAATAATTAGATTTTAATAATTTAATCAAGCTTCTTACCCCCCTTTCACCACATGTTTAATGATGATTATAATTATTTTTATTTTTTTACCACAAGTATTAATTTAGACCTAGATTTTAATTTTCGAGGTTGGGCGAAATTTTATTAGGGAAATTGTTTTTAAATATTTCTTATCATGTTATTCGTTCTAAGGCCATATAGGTTTATTCTCTTATTATTTATCAACACGACGTGCCCTTAAGGACGCACCAGGTGCTCCAAGGGTGCCACTCGCCTCTTTCTATTTCCCTTGCACAACGTTCCCTTTAGGAGGCAATACGTGCTCCAAGGGTGCCACTCACCTCTTTTTGTTTCCCTTGCGGGACGTGCCCTTTAGGACGCACTACATTCTCCAAGGATGCCACTCGCCTCTTCACTGACTTGGTAGACATCAAAACCCCCTGGAGTCAATACTTCGTCAGGTGATCCAGTGGGAGACTAAGGGCCTCTAAGGAATAATTCCCTGCCTTATTGCGCACCCCTTAGAATCCCCATGAGTGACTGTCGCAGTCTACCCTCACAACTTCATGGGTATTATTGAACTAGGTAGTCGTTAACCTATAGTTCGAGCCACGGTGGGAGTGCTAGTAGGCTCTAGCAGGGCTGTTGTCCACATCTCTCCCTCAACGACTCTGGTAGTCATGTGTGACCCCTCTATTCCACATGTGAGTCTGGTCGACAAGATATCGTTAGCCTGCATCATCAACGAATCATGTCAGAAATGAGATCCATAATCATAATATCTAACCAGATGCACATATGTCATATATACAACAATAAAACCCAATAGTCCACTCCCTGACTCGATACAGAGTCTAAGCGTTTCATCAATACCTCTGTATCTTCGTGGTCCAAAATCCTACACACTAAGGAGAATTGAGTCAATAACACTTGTCTAAGTCAACACAACAAAATAACATATATTCACATCCATAATGCCTCATAATCATAATCAACGACCAATAGTATAATAATTTGGATCACTTGCAAGCAAGTGTCCTCAAAGAATAACTTTTATCAGTGCACGCAAGAGTAGGATGCTACATACACCCCCCTCTTGGTCTAAACTTTGTCCCAAAGTTTCACAGTAAAAAGTGTCAAAATAACGTCTATCACAATATCACAAGTCTATCTATCCAAGAAAAATGGAAATTGTTGGCTCATATCATATGCATACTCCGAGGTCACCGAGTGCGGACTATAGTTGTCCCTTTGGACCTTGACCTCATCTATTGTTCAACGCCGTAGCAGTGGAATGCAATGATCCAGGATGTGGATCGGATTAGCCGTGACCGCATCCTCATCCAACACCTGCAAGGTGATCAAGTCAAACATGTGTAGGATCACTAATCATAATGTCTCAATGGAGACGTGAAAGACATCATGCATACGCCTCAAGAATTAGGAAAGGCTAGTCAATAGGACATGGGCCCCTTCCTCTCCACAATCTTGAAAGGTCCCATGAACCCAGGAGAGAGTTTATCTCCCTTTCCAAACTTGATCAAACTCTTATGTGGTTTTACCCACAAGAAGATTCTATCGCCAACTTCATAACTATGGTCGACACGGTGCACGTCGACATAACTCTTTTGTCGATTATGTGCTTCTTTTATCCTTTGTCTTATTGTTTTAATTTTATCTTCCTTTTCTTGGATCGCTTCTAGTACCACCAGGACCCTATCCTCAAGCTGATCCCAACTCAAAGGAAACTGACATGATCTCCCATAAAAAAACTCAAAAGGCGCCATCTTAATGGTTCTTTAGTAGTTTTTGTTATAAGTGAATTCTACCAGTGGCGATAATTCTTCCCAATGCTTCTGTTGGTCCATCACGTACATGCACAACATGTCTTCCAAGGTCTAGCTCATTTGTTTGGTCTGCCCATCATTCTTTGGGTGATACGCAGTACTTAAATTTAAGTTATGTTCTCAAGGCTTCTTGGAAACTAGTCCAAAATCATCGAGTAAACACTGATCCTCGATCGGATATAATCCTCTTAGGTACACCATTTAGCCTCAAAAACTCACTGATAAAAACTCTAGCTATTTCAGGTGCCTGATACATCGTATGCACAGGGATAAATGATCACTCTTCGTCAGAGTGTCGACTACCACAAAAGTTGAGTCATGTCTTATGGTCTTCAATGGCAATCCAACAATGAAATCCATCGAAATAACCTCCCATTTCGATCCCTGAATAGCGTGTGTGTTAATCCCTAATATTGGCTCATTACCCCTTAATTGGGGCATATTATATTAGTAATGTTATTTTATTTTTGTCGTCTTTAGGCCATTAGTTGTAATTATACCTCCTAGACTCCTATATATACCAAGGAGACATTTTCATTTTGAATCATCTTGGACTTGAACATTTAAGTGGGGTAAAAGGATGTTGCCCCCTCGAAGAGGCTTATTATCTGAAATTATCTCTTTTTCAAGGTGTTGATTACTTTTCCTGAGTTTTTTCTATACTATATTGATGTTTGGTTCTTAACATATGGTATGAGAGCTCAAGGTCTTGGGGTTTCGCTGCTACATCTGAGACACTATGGAATTTTCACTATAACTTTTTTTCTACAATGTTTCAAAAGGAACGGCTTGGATGATTATTAGTAGACAGACCAAGGTACGTTGGGTTCAAAATTCATCTCTTGAGGCCTTATACTTTTGGAGATAAAGTGTGTATAAGATGGGGTTCTAGAATCATCCTGAAATGAGTCATTGCAGAATTTTCTCTATAAAACATTTTCTATAACGTTTCAGATGTTGAAATCCAAAGGAAATTTACAAAAATTAGTAAGGTATCTGTGGTAAAAATTTCAGCTTCTGGGTCATCTTAAATCTATAGATACACCTTGTGTAAGATAGGGTATCTGACTAGTCCTATTGACTAGTCTCAAGAAGGTGTTCCAGGTAAAACAATCATAACTTCTTGCTAGAGTATCCAAATTGAGTGGGACTAGTTTCATTGGATCGTGGACAGTCTGTAGTATTTTGGGTGTGAGTTTCAGAAGTTTATCAATTATTTTGTGCGGGGCATGCTATACAATTGAGATCTCCTGGAAAGGCCAAAAATCGTCAATTTGTGAGGAAGTTACCGTAAATTCCACTTGGCACATCCAATTTTGATCAGACCTGTGGAATTGCAGAGAATAAATATCAGAGAACTACCTAAAATAAAGTTTCATACCCAGAAGGGCCGAAACTTGTGAGATAGAATAGAAAAATATTGTCTAGCAGAACCGTCTCAAAATCAAGATTCAAAAGTGATATTTGGCCAACATGCCACCAAAAAAGGGACCTTCTACACCAAATAAGCCTCCATAAAATCCTAATTGGACTCTTGATGAAGGTGAAGAAATGCGTA
>SNQJ01S0058183.1:67722-83666 GCA_010110895.2 Picea sitchensis
ACCTCCTAGTCTCCTATATATACCAAGGAGACATTTTCATTTTGAATCATCTTTGACTTGAACATTTAAGTGGGGTAAAAGGAGGTTGCCCCCTCGAAGAGGCTTATTATCTGAAATTATCTCTTTTTCAAGGCGTTGAGTACTTTTCCTAAGGTTTTTCTATGCTATATTGATGTTTGGTTCTTAATAGTGTGGTTGTAGTAATCATGTTGGATGTTTATGTTTATTTTTTACCTGTCGACATTATAGACATCTGGCCACATAGTTAACTATGTATTCCCTCATTCCCTTTCAGAAGAATAAGGGTTTAATGTCCACCCTCATCTTCATGACTCTTGGGTGAGCCATATGCACTGCTATCTCAGCCTCGTTTAGGATCAATCTCCTCAACTCGTCATTTGGTGGTAGGTAAATTTGATTTTTAAATATCAGTAGTCCATTGTCATCCAATGTAAATCCATCAAATCTTGCTACCATCATTGTGTTTCATTTGATAAAATCCTTGACCTCTTTCTACCAGTCATAGTCACATTGTAAAGTTAGAATCTTTTCACGTATATTCGTCTGAAGAGGCAACAATGAAAAGATGTGAGCTCTCTGACTCAATGCATCTACCACTCGGATCACGGTTCCTTTTATGTAAGAAATCTCAAAATCGTACTCGCTAAGAAATTCCGACCAACGACGTTGTTGCGCGTTTAGGTCTCTTTGTGTAAAGATGTGATGTAGTCCACATTGGTCCATATTTAGTTCAAATTTCCATCCAAACAGGTAGTGTCTCCAAACCTTAAAGGCATAAAAAATTGCTAACAACTTCAAATCATGTGTCACATAAGTCTCCTCATAGCTTCTCAGCTTCCTCGAGATGTAATCGATCACTCGACCATCTTGCATCAAGACTCCGTCTTGCATCAAGACATAACATGCCCTAAGTAGTGAATCTTTGATTCATAAAATGAGCATTTGGACAACTTCCCATACAATTCGTGCTCTCTCAGACACTGTAGTACCAAGTGCAAGTTCTCGTCAGGATCCTCTATCGTCCGAGAGTAAATCATAATATTGTCAATAGATACTTCGACGAACTTGTCCAAGTACTTGCGAAACACCCCTCTCATCAAACTCATAAATATGCCAGGGGTGTTTGTCAGTCCAATGGTAAAACAGTAAACTCGTAATGTCTAAAACTCATCATAAAAGAGGTCTTAGGGACGTCATCCTCCTTGATCCATAATAGGTGATACCCTAATCACAACTCGATCCTTGAAAACACCGTCGCACCCTTCATATGATCGAATAGATAATGAATCCTCTACAACGGATACTGATTCTTGATCGTTTCCTTGTTCAATTGACAGTGGTCAATGCAGAGTCTCCACGACCCATCCTTCTTTCTTATGAAGATAATAGGCGCACCCCACAGTGACACAATCGGACGTATAATTTCCAGGTCCAACAACTCCTTCAGTTTCATTCTCAACTCCTGTAACTCTGGGGTTGACATACGATAAGGCGTTCTTGCTATCGGTTCAGTCCCCAGTTTCAGGTCTATGGTAAACTCCAATTCCCTCTCTATCACCATCCCGGGTAACTCCTCTGAGAATATGTGCGCAATCTCTCTCACCACCGAAAGGTGTTCTAGACCTTCCGCTACTCCCTTTTCATTTAACGTGAGGATATCATAAAACTTACATTGCTTGTGCATGCTCTTCCATAACTGCAAGGGAGAGATAAACTTCAAGGAAAATCCTTGGTTATGAACACGTCTTTGTCCCTCATCATCGACCAAGCTCAACAGTTTCATCTTATAGCGGAGTATTTCTTCATGCGATTCCATCCAATCCATATCGATCACGACGTCATAAGATCCTAAGATCCTGACTTACAAGTTTGCCCTAGTGAGAAAATCTCCCAGGTTAAGGGCACAGTTCGTAACATTCCCACCAACCTTCTGTTTGGATCTTGCAACCATATCTACAAAACTAAACTCATCCTGTTCAAATACCTCAACCTTAATCCTTTTTAGCGCTACACTAGAAATGAAACTCTCGATAGCACCTAGATCTATCAAAATACTAAGGGTCTGGTCAGCGACGATACCTGACATATCGAGCACAGTCGACTGGTGCTCTGCCTGGTAGTTATTCACCGCTACATGAATCTGATGGGCCTTTCCCAACACTCCCACATTAGTGGTTCTGGCTGATCCAGAGCTCTGGTCCTCTCCACTGGGCAATCATGTTGGTAATGTGGCTCCCCACATTCCAACACATTTTCTTTTATCCAATAATCCTGGTACCCGAAGTAGAAGTTGGATCCTAACATTGAGGCCAACATAAACATGTTAACCTGAAGTTTCTTGGTATTAAGGTGTGAAGCATACCGAAGAAATTCCACAAAACGGGCCTCATACTCGGGCATTGTGTGACTGCCTTGTCGCAAGGCATCGAACTCGTTGAGCTGGCGCTCAACAAATTCCTCAAAAAGATACCTCTCCTGGAACCATTCCTCGAACAGTTCCCATGACACGTCATTGATGGCCATGTTCAAAAGAGTCAGGAGCATCTTCCTCCATAGAAGAGCGCTCCCCTTTAGTTGAAACACCACCATGTAGACCTTCATGTTGGAGGTTGTAATAGTGAAGCGTAAATCACAACGCCTTGCTATACAACCATGCCTCGACATCACAGCCATCCACGACACTCATGGACTCGAGAAATCAACTCTCTCGAGTTCTCAGTGGATGTTAACGGTACTATATAGGGAGCGCTATGAACCCTCAGGGGTACAGGTGCCCTGGCCTCATCTCAATACCGATGGTGAATCAAGGCCCTTTGACATTACCTGGAAGGTCCTTGTCAAATCATCATCATCCCTTACAACAAGTGAATCCATCCCGAGGACTTGATCTTCCCTATGGGGGTTCGATTCCGATGGTGCGAGAACTTCTAGAGGCATCACACCTTCCATGACACCACATTGTGAACCTCTGAGGCATCCTCTAAATGAGATCACCACATGGACATGTTAAGGTTTTTAATTAATGCAACTTTCAATACTCACGGGTTTATTGCAGTGGAAAGCCTGGCAATCCACGGTTGCAGGGTTGAACCCTCTCTGATACCATATGTAACACCTCCAATCATTATGGCTAAAAGTGAAGCTAAACGCACAATTTTATTTTTTTAAAACAGGATGACCACAACGATTGCAGTTAAACAACACAACTGGATGGAGAGCACCATGCCCGCTAAACATCCAACAAGCAACAACAAATCAACGCATTAGCACATCGAGCAACTGCATGAACATGCGGAAATCAAGACAGATAGAAATGACTCCCCGTCCAACACAAACACGACAAAACCTACACGCTAAAGTACAACACCCACAAATCCAAGAAACATGTCGACACGACGCAATATGGTATCACTCAAACTAAAATGCGCAAGATCTTAACAACTTCGCCAACAAACCCTAATGCGGATGGATTAATAGTATCCTTCTACTCACTAATTCCAATAGCTACAAGCATCTGATGCTTATGGAATCGATCTCCAAAATCGAGTGCCTAGCATGCGATAATCCATTACTGGTAAATCGAAGTCCATACATTAGGAAATGTAGTAAACTGCTTAAATAAAAATTTCATTTACCAAACGACACGGTCCTTCACATTCAAGCACATCATTCCAAAACACGGTCATACACATAAATTATGTGACCACAATAATATAGCAGAACTATTATGAATTTTCCAACACAATTACAATGTCAATTTACATCATTTTTATAATTTACACATTATTCTGAAATACCCTTAAAGGAACAACATTCCTCATTGCGATTAAGATTTTGTATATATATATGAACATTAATATTCAAATTAATAGAATTCAAATTGACATGAATTCTTAATATTCAAATTAATGGAATACAATTGGCATGAACAGATTCCTTTGTCCACAATACTTATTTTTGGGAGTGAACATATTATACCAGCTAACCTTCATGGAATTAACATGTACTATTCATAATTTAACAACATATTAACACTAATTTAAATAATTACAATCGTTGTCAGCAACCAAGTAGTCGTCGATAATAATTGTTGTTGGATCTAAAGTTAAAATGTAGTAGTAAAGGAATCAAAGGTCCATTCAGTTGGCATTGGTAGAACGCAGTAGTTGAACTCTACCAAATTCAAAATGCCGACTTACCAACCCTATCCATTATTTGCAGTATATATCTCGATTT
Source organism: Picea sitchensis (assembly GCA_010110895.2). Taxonomy (NCBI): domain Eukaryota; kingdom Viridiplantae; phylum Streptophyta; class Pinopsida; order Pinales; family Pinaceae; genus Picea; species Picea sitchensis. The sequence goes on from SNQJ01S0058183.1 coordinate 71,980, forward strand.
ATTAAATAATAAGTATGGTTTTGCTGTAAAAAAAAAAAACTATTTTTTTTCTATTAATCTATGTATTTACTGTCTTTGTTGGTCATGATTATATTTACTGTTTTTAATACCTCACCATACATTGCTTACTTTTAAATATATCATTGTCAAGGAAATAACAAAAATAAAGAATTTAACAAGGAAATAACGATATAGTTCCCTGCCTAATTAAGGGATTAATCAAATACATTCTTTGTCTCATTAATTCGTTGTCATAAAATATAGATGTTTGTCCTTTAACTGAATAATATAATCATCTCTCTATTTAAACTGGCACAACCATAATAAATTGGTTGTATAAACGTTACCCACTCACTATCTAAAGTAAAAAAAATATGTGAACGTTGGGTGATAAAAACATGAAGTAAAATTATGTTGTCTGTATAATTTGGATGGTTTGAAATCAATTTGTTGTAAAAACTTGCAGTCAAACTTATAAATAAAAAACACTGGCATTCACCCTGTATTAATGCTAAGAAATTCACAATTGAGTGTTGGGAATTAGCATTAGAAAATTCATTGTCATACCCTGCAAATGACACCTACATCAAATCAATGTCACTACCACAAGGTAGTTATTGAGAATTGTGGCCAAGCCATCTCTATCGTTGGATAAGAATTGGTAATTGGCTATGTAAATCGTTGATGAGAAGGGCCATAGAAATTGGCTGGGGAAAGACTATACACGAACAAGAAAACCACAGTAGTGAAGTGAGACGCTCAGAAAATCACGAGTAAGAATTGGGTGGTTATGTCGTTAAATTCGTGATTAGGATGTGGGCATTCTATGCCATTAAATTCGTGAGCCAGAGATGGAAATTTACTCCATCAAACTCGTGAGCAAGAAATGGAATTCTATGGGATAAAATACACTGTCCAAACAATAGACATAATCGTTATCATAAGTGGATTCGTTGTGTTAATATATATAATTCGTTGAGTCAATAACATATATAAATTCATAGAGTTAAAGGTGTTTTACAAGGAGGTAAAACGTTTTTCATAGAATTTCTTCCAAACTAAATAGCTGCCACGAAATCGAAATAGCTATCCGCGAAATGGCTATCAATGAAATCGAAATAGATGCCAAACGAAACATCAATCAAGGTAAATAAAACATTTGTCAACAACATAGCTACCAGGTATACTCATTGTGGTAAATACCACGAAATTCATAAGGCAATTTCACTATCAATAAAGTTAAAAAAAAACAGTCTTGTATAATTTAAAACGTTGTCATCAAGGGAAGAAAAAAAATGCATAGAGTGTTAACCATTCGCCGTAAGAAATAGTTAAAATACGTAGAGGTAATTCCAGGAAGTCGCAGAGAGAAATTAATCGAAAACGCGGGTGGAGATAAAATGAAGAGCTGAAATTCAAAGTTAAATAATGAGAGGGTGGAGCAGTCAACGAAGAACATAGGTAAAAGATTATTGGTTGAATAAAATCTTGTACAACAACAATGAAGGTTACTTGGTAAAATTGTGAAAGGAAAGGGGTATGAACTCTATCAAGCAAACTCTCATCTGTTAAACATTGGTGGTGTAAATGCCAATAAATCATAGGAAGAAAGCGCAAAGATATTCAACAAAACACAAAGACACTTAGCACAAGAAGGCACAAGACAATCAATCAACCAGGAATAATAAACAGGGTAGAATGTTGGGCAAACTATCCTTCGCATCATCATCCATGCACAAAAAAGCAAGGCATTAGAATCTATAGGTCGCTATGCACTGAAGTGATGATCGTCGATTCAGATCCTGGCCAACTACTCAGGCATGCACTCATGAACTAGGGATGAGGACGAAGTAAAAAGCACAACTCTTCACAACAAATCAATAGAACCAATAGGACAGTCACGACATTGAGGGTTCGAATGCCAAGGGAATCAAGTCAAACAACGAGCTTAAGGCTAAGGGAAAAATTAAATTCTCAATTAAAATGATAATTCAACACCTTCTTTATATATTTAAAAGGACAGAATTGAAATCATAAAGTCAATAGTAATCTACCATGCAGAATAAGAGCATGTGTACCGTATCCCAAGTCGTCTTCTCTGAGTTGTTGTCTCACGTGCTCCATGCCGCTCCCGCTTGCCAAATGATGAGACTTCACTGGTACCTCCCAGCCAATGCTAGGGGTACTCTTCTTCATCCTTATCCCCCCGAGCCGCAAAGCGGCCACGCACACTGAACCAGAGAACCGCTAGCTCCTAGCTCGCCTCGCAAGGCCAAGCTACCACTCCTCATCGAGCTGGGTATCCCAACTCCCACAAGCTAAGTCAGTCAAGTCTAAAATTATGCAGTATAACGTTATGCATGAATGAAGAGATCTATCCTTCTCCTCCTCCCTCATTTATATAGAATTTTTAATTCACTTATTTCCCAAATTCCCATTTAATTTATTATTCAATAATTTGATTTTGAAAAATCCTCCCCGTACATGTGTCACCCATCGCCTTCGTTGCACCAGAAATTAATTTCATTAAATATTTAATTACTCCTATTTCCATCACCGACCTAAAATCATTCCTAGAATCGCTCCTAGGTGTCCCCATATTCCCTTACACAATTTAATGACTTTCCCCCATACTAATTTACTAGTTGTGTTCATTTTAGAAAGTTCTTAAAGGCAAGATTCCTTGCTAAGTTGATCATTCCGCTTTTTCCTTATGTTTCCTTTTTTCTTTATGTTTCCCCCCTTTTCCCTTAGTTTCCTAATTCTTTTAAATTTCCCTCTTTCCCTTTTTATCTGAACTCAAATTAGTAAGTGTAGAAAATTATCGTTTTCCCCTTTTTCTTTTTAATTAATAAATTTTAATTAGCATGTGTAACAAAAAAATCATTTCTCTTTTAAAATTTTCAATCCCTCAATAATTTTATTTTAATAATTTAATCAAGTTTCTTACCCCCCTTTCACTACATGTTTAATGATGATTATCATTTTTGTTTTACCACAAGTATTACTTTAGATCTAGATTTTAATTTTTGAGGCTCAACGACATTTTATTAGGGAAATTGTTTTTAAATCTTTCTTATCACATTATTCTTTCTAAGGCCATCTAGGTTTATTCTCTTATTAGTTATCAATGCGACGTGCCCTTAAGGATGCACTAGGTTCTCCAAGGGTGCCACTCGCCTCATTTTGTTTCCCTTGGGCGACGTGCCCTTCAGGATGCACTACATGCTCCAAGGGTTCCACTCGCCTCTTTCTGTTTCTCTTGCGTGATGTGTCCTTCAGAACGCACTACGTGCTCCAAGGGTGCCACTCGTATCTTGACTAACTTGGTAGACATAAAAAACCCTTGGAGTCAATACTCTGTGAGGTGATCCTGTTGGAGACTAAGGGCCTCTAAGGAATAAGGTCCCTGCCTTATTCTGCACCCCTTAGAATCATCATGAGTGATTATCACAGTCTACCCTCATGACATTGTGGGTCTTCTTGAACTAGGTAGTTGTTAACCTACAATTCGAGCCACGACGAGAGTGCTAGTAGGCTGTGGCAGGGTTGTTGTCCACACCTCTCCCTCAATGACTCAGGTAGTCATTTGTGACCCCTCTACTCCATGTGTGAGTCTGGTCGACAGACTATCGTTAACCTGCATCATTAATGAATCATGTCAGAAATGAGATCCATAATCATAACATCTAATCAGATGCACATATGTCATATATACAAAAATAAAACCCAATAGTCCACTCCTTGACTCGATCTGAATTCCAAGGGTTTCATTGATCTCTCTGCATCCTCGAGGTCCAAAATCCTGCACACTTAGGAGAATTGAGTCAATAGCACCTGTCTAAGTCAATATAGAAAAATAACATATATTCACATCCATAATGTCTCATAATCATAATCAACGGCCAATAGTATAATAATTTAGATCACTTGCAAGCAAGTGTCCTCAAAGAATAAATTCGCTCAGTGCGTGCAAGAGAAGGATGCTACATTTTGTTTATGACAAAGTTAAGAGCTAGGGTTAGAGGTCTATGATCAGAGTCCTCATTGCGGTCATCTAAAATATCAATGTTTTATTTTTCATTTTATATGGGGATATCCGATATTACATAATAAAAAACACTACTACCCAACCCATGGATACTATTTATCCTATTAGAATTAGGCTAGTTCTTTATACCATTGCAAATTATTAAATCTTGAGAACTACAAAGCTTGATTAACTCAATACCAAAAAAAAATGCGATCAAATCTTTATAGCTTCTTTTCTAACTGTCAACTAAAACAAGGTCCTCATCTAGCCAAAGAGGATTAGGGTTGGAGTCACTAATTAAAATAATAGCTTGATTGGTTGCATTTCTAGCATTAAAGTCTCCTAATAAGAGGATACTACCTTCATTTTCATATTGTAGATATCTTTCTCTAAGAGTTTGTATGGACAATTCTTATCGAGATTGTTTTTTGTATACAAACTAGAGTTACTAGGTGCAAAATAACATATTTCTATATAAATATTCTTAGTGTTAATATCATATATCTCCATCCATATGTATTGATTGAGAGGATCTTTCTTATGAATTTGGATGCGAGGAGAGATGCTTGTTTTTATGTAACATGCTATGCCTCCAATCCCTCTATAGGAGGACTTCTTGTTCCATGTGGACCACAAAACAAATTCTTCGATATTAGGGGACCTTACATTATTCATGCTCCCAAGTTTCAACCAAGAGAATAATGTCAATGTGACTCAAGATCTATCTTAGTGTAGGCCCTTTACTCCATGGAAAACCACAATAATTCCAAAAGAGGATACTTAGTGTTTTGAATTCGTATTTATCATTGTCCTTCTAGTCTCTATCCATAATAATATCTTTCTAATTCCTAATTACTACCCATTTTCCTTCCTTTCTAGCTTTCTTTACCTTTTAACCTCCTTCCTTAGTTTAGCTTGGCCTTCAGGAATTAGGTCTTCATTTACAGATATTCTAGACCCTTTTAAGCTTGAATTTTTACTAAGTATGTCATATTTATGGGAATAAGAGCTTACCATAACTCAAATCGACCTATCTTTATGTTAAATTGTTTTAGCCGACCGTTTTCCTTCTACAAGGTCAATTGTTTCAATTTGTTATTTTTTTTTTAATTCTTCCTTGACTATTGCTAATGTGTCCTCATCTTTCTGTTCTTTTAATCTAAAAATTACGAGGTTCAAGGATCTTTTGCTATGCTCATTATCTAACACTATGAGCTTATTCATTTCCTCTTTGATAGGTTTTATATCAAATTTGTGTTCCATGCTATTCAGGTCCAAATTGTTAATTATCTTGTCTTGCAACTCTTTAATTGTGTCCCTAAGATTGTTATTTTCATCTACATATTCTTGCTTCGTTGATCATTTTCGTTCTTGGTTGTTTTTTTCTATTTCTTGTAATCTAGCCTCCATATTGTATAGTTGAAGTTTGACTGTGTAGTTGAAGTTTCACTTCTCTCTCTTCTCTACTTGTTTTCTATTGATTCTATAGATTCATGTGAATATTTGTCTATTGATTCTATAAATTCATGCAAACTATCTAGAATTGTTTTTTTAGTTCTTCTTGTATTAGATTTCTATATCAATGGTGAGTTACTCATATTGAAAATAAAAGTAAAAGTAAAGAAATAAGAAAATTGTGCATGGATTTGAATAAACTCACTTTTTTTCCATACTTATCTCTAACACATTGAACCAAAAGTTTCTTTAATTCTTTAATAATTTATCTCCAACATCTTGGACTAAAAATAATCTTTAGACATAGTGCATTGCAGTTCGACAAATATTCTCCGACACATTGAACATGGCGGGCATATTCGCTGAACATTACTTTAACCGATCCATCGACACCATATAAAGAAATAAACACGACAGATAGCGGGAAATGAGTCGTTCATATATTCCTGGTGGAGGCTGTGATTAGATCCGATTAGACCTCGGTCTATTCAGTCGTTATCTCCACCACACTTTGTCGGATTTGGCTCCACACGTTGATGTTGCGTTTCCATAAAGCATTACCAAAGTTTGTCTCTAATATTTTTTGTTTATTATGTGCCTTTGGGGACGGGTCGATCTATTGCTGTGAAGTCGATTTTTTATTATTATTATTTTTAAAATATTATTATTGGCCTTGTATGGTATTATTTTCCGATTTGACCAGGGAGTGGAAGGGTGACGGTGGGATGACATCTTAGTATGATTTGGACATGCTTACCAACTATATCGGGTATTACATTTTGTCTGAATTCATATGTTTATACTCGTTCCCTTTTTCAGTTCTAACCTTCTCTAGCACTATGAAGGAGGTTTGGTGTAATATTATTACATTTTGTTTGTAAATTTATATTTTTTTACTTGTTCCTTTTTCCGTTCTTACTTTCTAGCACTATTTATGGAGGAGGTTGTACGGCTTAGTGATGGTGGGAAGCTTATATTTTATAGTCATGTTTTGCATAGTCATGCTTTTAAGATCAAGGTTTGATAGTGGAACTGCCTTTAGATTGAGTAAAAGAATAAGTGTTTTTTTTTTTTTTTTTAAGATTTTCTCGTATTAGATGACATAAAAGAACAAGTTCTTTCTTGGGATTTTTTTGGTTGCTTAAGAATACCTATTTTTTATGTCAATTTTCATGTGACTCTATTGTATAAAAGATATAGGATTTTCCCTACTTGAGATAAATTCTATGCTTTTAGTAATCATCTCAAAGAAATTAGGATAAAATATGATTTTAACTTTGAATTTCTTATTAAGATCATTGAGAGTGTGAGAATTATCAATGACAAGGGGATTATAGTTATATTGTTATAGCTTTGGATTATCAATGACAAAGGATTTATAGTTATGGTTTTATAGCTTTGGGTGTCTCTTTGTATATATTACAAAACCATAAATGATGATGATATATATGAGTCTCTCTTTTCTTTTGTTTAATGACAAGGATTTTAGATTCAAACTTTGGACTTCAGTGCTAATATTATGTTAATATGTAATGCATTGAATAGATGTGCATATTACAAAATTGCTCTATCTCATCACATGGAAAATACAATGAAAAATGTCTTCACTATTTCAAATAGAACTAATTGTTGGGTCTACAGAGAGAATACCTTTCTAAAAATATTAATTAGTAGCATCAAATATGAAGAATACCTGAAATACATAAAGAAACACATTTTATTGAAACTTTAACATAGTTGAAACTATATGTATAATTACCTAAATGGGCCTCTACTAAACCTACATGTGAGATATTTCATAAACATTACTATCATAAGAAAAGCATTTACAAGAGGAAGATCTTAGTTAGCATTTAGAAATACACTTACTAAAATTTCACCCTTTTGATCAAGATCACTCAAACCTTCAAATGTTCCCTTTGAAGAGTTCATTGTTGTGAATCCCAAACAATGCAAGGGAAACGAAACAAATATAATTCCGAGAAAACATAAATATCTTTCATGGAAAGACCTAATAACACTTCAATTTTGTATAAAACATTAAACTTATAAAAAAAATTAAAGTATGGATCCAATAAGAAATTTAGAAAAATAACTATATTGAGCTATGTGGGAACATTTTAAGATGTTGTAGAGTCATTTATTGTAAGAACTGATGTCAATAAAGAATTATTTACTAACAATAAAGAATAGATTGGATCTCATAACTTATGTTTTTCTCATAGTGGTCTATGTATCTACTTATTTTCATAATGGTCAAGGTATCTATCATAAGTATTGCAAAGAGGTGGTGTTTCAACCATGCAATAAGTTTTATTTCTTGTGTCTTAGCAAATCTTTTTTTGCATCCTTGCCATAGTTTTTACTAATCCTCATTTAGAATAATACCCTTTCTCTCATGGTAGAAAATCTTGTTTTTCAACCTCACTATAGTTTCTATATATCCCCTTCTCATGGTTACCAATGAAAAATTTTCCCTGTAGTTGCTACTAAAGATGTGGTCTCTAGGATCATTTCACTTCAATCTATATTCTTACCAAAATTGTAGTCTATGGTTTTATTATTTGTTGCAAAAGTCATCATAAAACTATTGAATAAATCCATCTCCATCACGTCCAATGTCCTTGTATATTGCACTATTAGATATTATAGAGATGATTGTTTTTACTCACTCTTATGGCATGTGATTTTCAATTTTGATCTTTGATATTGTCAACTGAATACAAATGGTTAAATTTGCATAGTCCCTGAGTTAACTTGTTAAAACATATGTTTTGATGTCCTATGTAGGTGGTACATGTATATTGTTGATGGAATGGATGAGGTATGAGCATAATTTTCTAATGTGGATTAGGATGCTCATTCATTCATGCATATTAATAAAATCAGGGAAATAAATTCTACTAATCATATGTCATAATAAAGTGAATTCTTTCTTTTTGTTAAGTAATAAATGTCCCACATAGAGTTGAAGATAAAACATACTCTCTTTTTTCATAATCCATAAGAATATGCATGACAATTATGTTTAGTTTTCTAATGGGTTTGTCCAATGGGAGCTTATGATATAACCATGTTGACCTATGGTCGTCCCATGTTATACTGTGTTCAAACATCTCAAGAAATGTTGCAATCCTAGATCATCATTTTCGCATAGTGTTCAAATGTTCCAATACATTCTTAGTTATGAAATTCATGTACAAAGAAATTTCCACCCATTATGGATTTACCATTGATATTGTGGCCTAAATGGCCACTACAAAATGTTTAATCTCCTCTATTATTCTTCAATATCCCACTCCTATATTATTTTCTCATCTATGGAATAATAAAAATAACAAAAGAATGGAATCCCTTCCTTTTCTAGTGGCCCAATATTTAACATAGCCTCCTAGTTGTCTAGGGTTATGGTTAGGGTTAGGGTTTTTGCATGCCTCGACCCTCAATTAGTGCTATGGATTTTAACCCTCTTGAATTGTTTTGAAAATTCACACATAACTATCCCCACATGTGTGAGTAATGGTGGTTGACGTGGTATCCATCCACGCAAGGCAGTAAAAATTGTCATAAATTTTACATACAAATTATGATGGAGGTTATTTTCACATGGTTGGAAATATTTAGTTGTGTAGAAAAATTTCAAGGTGATAGGATGTATTATTACAAATATTTTACCCCAAAAAGTGTCATTAATTCCTCAAATAGGATCTGGAAGTTTTTGGAACCTATTTCACCAAACAAGGACCTACCCCTAAAATGGGCCTTGTAAGAGTGTTCCTCCAATATTTTAACCCAAAAAGTACCAAGATAGATGATTGTTTTTATGATGATCCATTCTAGGTCATCTCCTGTGAATTTTTTTTCAAATATAGGTGCCTCCTAAGTGTTTTTCTTTATCTTTTTAAGTTGATAATTGTAGTTTCTACACATATTGTTACTTCCCTTGACCTATTTTCAATGATGTTATGCCAAGTAGATCCATCATTGGATGGTATCCATACAGTAGAAATAGGTGGAACCCAAACTAGGTATCATGTGATGTATTGGGTATGTGATATTCTCATAGCTTTCTTAGTTTTTGATTGATGTGTGAAGTCCACATTATGGCAAGTGGTAGTGTAAACATTGAAACTATTCCAATTAGAAGAGGGAATGATAGTAGATGATGTGGGATGAATGGACATTTCTAAGCAGACTGCAGATGTTTGAAATGGAAATAATACTTCAGCTTAAGGTGGGGAAAGAACTAGCTTGGGAGTCTTGTTATAAGGAATATATGGAGGAGGTGGAGGAAACCACGATCGATTTGAGTGTTGAACATGATCTATTCTAGAAATGGGAGATCTATGTTGCATATGTAAGTGATGGAGAATATCACTGGATTTATTAATGTAGGGAGTAGATAGAAAGGCATGAGAAATGATTACCATTAGGATAGGTTATGCTTAATGAGCTATGTGAACATAGTGAGCGGTGTTCACGTGGTCATAACTGATTCATAAGGTGTACTAGTTTTCTTAGGAAGGTTGGAGACTTGGTGCTGCAAGGTGTGTAAATATGCCACAAAATGGGAGTTTGTATTATGGAAATGACACCAATGTTGGGTGCAATATAAGGGTGGTTCTAGAAAAAGAATGAAGATGAGGGAGTTTGTTCTAATTGAATTTTAGGTTTATAGTTAGTGATTTGGAAGGAAGGAAGATAGATATGTTGTGTAAGTCTACATTTCACTACTAGATAATGGAGTAAGGCATGATCAAGGGTGTAACTCTCACATAAGGTCACTTCATGAAAAAAGGAATGGAGAAAACTAAAACTAAACTTAATAATCATAACCTCTAGAAAACTAAAACTAAAATTAATAATGAGAACCTCTTTGTAGTCATGGATTTGGAGGTGGATCCAAAGTTGAGTGGATATTTCAATATATTGATGTACACATTGATTGGGATATTGGAAAAGTTTCAAATATTGGCACATAAAATATTAACTAGACACAAGAGGATAAAATTTATGTGAATGTCATAGTATAAAACATCTGAAGTCTTAATGCACTCCAAAAGTAGTTTGGAAGAGTGGGTTGCAGTTAATTTCCATTTATATTTCCACCATGTTAGAGATATACCTTTTAGATAGAATTATATGATAGAGAGGAACTGAGCTCTCATGATGCCTATGGAAATCTTGAAGTATCCATTTAAGCTAGATATCCATAAGTCCATAATGTTTCCCTACATTTTTTCACCACATTTTGATAGAGATATGAATGTGTCTAGCTATAAAAAGGGGGAGAGAGAATATGTGTGTGCACCTAGTATCTCAATGAGGGAAAGAGAAAGTTAGGTTGATGGAGAAAATTAAGTTTTTGTGGTACAAAATTTATGATCTTGGATCATGGCCTCTTCATACTAGTCTACACACTAAAATATTTCCAACAGTACAAAAATAACCTTAATCAATGTTTGTCCACTAGGAAGAGAAGGGGTTCCATTTTGGGGGTATTGTTATTGTTCCATAGTTGACTAGAGCATATAAGAGTGGGATATATAAGCATAATATATTATGTAGAATATTGTGTGGCAGTAATTCAGTGCATGGTTTCCATGGAAACTCCAAAGTGATTGCTCCTTTGTTTGTGCTTGCATTTTATAACCAAGAAAAATAGAGCAGAGAATAGGCCCCACCTTCTATATAGGTTTTCTCTTGTATTAGGTTTCCTAGTTCACATCCTGTGTTCATTTTTTTGATGGTGTGTTCATTTTCTTGTTTCCTTTCATTTTGGTTTCATTAAGTTCCTATTGATCACAACACTAGTAATATTAAACCTGAGGTATAACATAATAAAGTACATAATAAAAGATTTTAGGGTGAGTGCATGAAGTTGGTGGATGATAAATTGGCAACGAAGTGAGAAGAAGTGTGCACTGGTAGAAATGCATGTGTGTTTATAGGAACATCCACATGTTCTTGATGTGATAGGTTCAACAAAACTGGAACCTCCAATCAACAATCCACGTAGGCACGTTAAAAAAGAATGTGTGTGTGTTCTCAAGAATGTGCACACGTTCTTGAGAAACACGTGTGTAATAACATGTGTGTGTTCCTTAGAAAAATTGAAATAAATAATGTGCACGGGATTTAGGAACACACATGTGTTCCTAACGAACAAATGCGTTATTGGGAACATGAATTTGCACAT
>SNQJ01S0058185.1:0-26633 GCA_010110895.2 Picea sitchensis
AAATGTTCAAGCAAGAGATGGTTATGTGGCCCCTTACAATATTGAATGTTATAATTTCCACAACTATGGACACATAGCTCGTGATTGTAGAAGTATGATGAAGTCTTCCATGAAAGAAAACATTGATATCAGGTACAAGAAGGTTTGGAGAAGAAATAAAAAACAAGAAGAACAGGTGAATGAATAAATCCCAGAGATCATACTTACAATATTTACAAAGTTTCATGACAAATTTATAGACAAAGAGGAAGATGTCAAGATTCGGAATGATGATCCCGTTGTTAGTGCTGCCATTTTTTCAGTTAGATTCGGTCTTAGTTGAGTCAGAGTCTATGTGTCAAAGAGTGTGAGGTCAGGTACTAAACAACGAATGGGTCGAAGTCAGCAAGTGGTTGGTTGGCCCTTGGATTCAGGAAGGGATGTCAGAACCAAAACCAAAACATGTGTAAGTAGTAAAGGTATTTTCCCAAAGAGTTGGGTCATGTTAGAAAAGAAGGTTTTACATGCCAAAGGTCGAGGAAAGTTGTTAAATAGAAGTCACGTCGACAGACGAAGTGACCATCATCAACTCATTATGAAGTTAGAAAGAATGAAAAATCACGACGCTCATATCACATATGCTCTATAGCTCTTATCAGTTGTACTTTACATGCCCCGAAGTGTACCCGTAGTGAGAATATACTATGAAAATATCCATCTTGCTTCGAAACATCCAGTCACCGTGGATTCAATGTCCCCTGACACGATTCCATCTCTCGTCCGCCCAAATTATAAATTTTGATCGCTCTGCATGTATTCTGTTCAGCAGGCAAGTTTATTCTCTATCTATAATTCTTCCCAAAAGTCGATTGCCTTCAATTGTGTTACAGAACTGGGTCAATCAATATTACCTCCTCGAATCCATGCTAAATCCACCACCTATAGAACAGATACGCATTTCACCATGGAAACATCCTAGAACATAAGGAAAGTTGCGCGAAGTAGCAGAAATGTGGGGCCCGAACCTCAAAGCTTGAAGTTGGTGAAGGAATATCCAGATTTTAGAGCATATTTTGAATAGGTTGGATGCATGGTATTTTTTAGGAAAATCCAAGGATTCAACGTAAAAATGGCGGAGCAGTTTGCGCTCAGATTCAACGGATTTCGTGCAGTAATCGCAGGAATCACTTTCCAGGTCACAAAGGAAACTTTGTGAGCCACAACGGAGATCCCTCAGCATGGTGAAAGGTTTTCTAAAGGCATGCCTTTGGACGCATAGTGCTACGAGAACTTTATCAAACCAGACTGTTTAAATGGGAAAGTCGAAGCGGGAATTCCAAGTAGATATCTGCAGGAACCTTTTCACAAGCTCCTAAAAGCGATTAGGAAATATTTCACCTGTGAGGGAAGGTTTGACAGAATACACTCACACCACATCAGATTGTTGATGCATTTCATAGGAAGGAGGCCGTTAAATATGCCTTTCTTCTTGCACCAAAGCCTCTGATAAATGGCAGACAACGTCCAGACTGAAACAAATCAGCGAAAGAAGAAACTTTCTCATGTCTCGTTGATTAAGTATTTGATAGTTGAAGAATTAAGGTGATTGGGGAACAATGGGATTCATTTCTACTCACAGTCGACATCCCCAGGGATCCCATAGGAGATTCCCATCTACCTATGGAAAAGGAAACATCTCACCGCGCGAAGGCGGAAATAGGAAGAGCCACGGAAGAAGGAAAGTCATTGGAAGCCCTATCCCCCCAATCATCGATACCCCATAGAAGGGGAAGGCCAAGGAAGAACAAAGAAACCGGGATGACCCAAGCCCCGAGAGAGCGATGTGCAAAGTTGTTCATCGAAGAGTTACTCATGTGCACCATTCGGTTGGAACCTGTCAATGACTCAAGTCGATAAAGTTTCGGTAGAAGGACAAGGGCAGACACTAAAGGCACGGGTATTCACAAACCTTCGCAGCAACTAAATCAAGTGAAACTTGCTATTACTGAGCTCTACCAGGAAAACAAGGACTTGAGACAACATTTAGCAGTGAATACCCTCGAAGCATCAACATCATAGGGCCAAGAGGGAAACATGACTTGGCTCAAGAGACAACTCAGGGAAGTGCAAGATACAATAATCCAGCTTCGCGAAGCACAGAAGATGTCATAAGAGATAAATGCAAAGCACTTCAATGAATGTAAAATGGCCATGGAGAACATTCGCGCGGCTTTGGCCAGTGCACAGAAGAAGCTGAAAGGGAACGCGGTTCTACAAAGGCAAGTGATGAATCTGAAAAGGCGCAACTGTTCTCTCACAAGAACACTTCGGGTGTCAAAACTATAGATGAGACTAGAAGCATGATTAGCCGACTCTGTTTTTTGTCTTCTCAAACATGGCGTGGATTTTGTTTCCCCACATCCTATTTCCTACTGTGAGGTAGGGACTCTGATAGATACCCGCGTGGAAAACATATGATGCACAATGATGGAATCACATCCATTGCAAAGAACATATGTATGTTGGGCATGCGATAGTTTGAATAAAGGCGTTGTTCCCTAGTGGAGCCATCATTTTGGAAGAACCTACGATGGTCTGCAGTCACCTTCCACATTTACGCACCAGCAAACGATCGCGCAGAAGAAATCAAGGTTGTTACAATGGGTGGTAGGAGTCTAACAGAGCACTTGATCATCTAAATACCCTGTCGAAGAAAAACATCGACACATCACTCTCTAACGACGAGATCTTGTTGATGACTGAAGCGTCATGGCAAAGACAAGCGGTTGTGATGCAACCGAGTACAATCAGTTTCTATCTTTAGTAAAGTGCCATACAAAGATTCATTTGACAGAGAGTAGTTGGAGCATAATTTATAGGGATAGTAGTTAGAGAGCAGGGTAGCTCGAGCGACACACCCTTGTCTATATATTCCATATTTTCAATGTAATCTAGGTTGGTTGAAAAAATAGTGTAGATAGTGAGTATTGAATGTAGCTTTTGATCCGATTGAAACATAATGCAAAGGTCCTGAATCTTTGATGAAAATATTCTAACGGTGACATTTTGATGTACTGTATTCTCTTTTTGTGTATGTGCTTCCATGTGTTCTTTATATTCATATCTGTATTTGTTTTCTAAATCGGAATGTGATTTCGAATCTAGAATTCACTGCGCGATGCTCTAGATTCGAGCCATTTAGAAAACTGTGTTTCTTCTAAGAAGACTATGAATTAATCCCCAATGGTGCTCCGAGTTGCTTCATGTGTTATTATCTCGCCACAGACAATGATTTTTTAACTAAAAATTGTTGCTCATTTAGCCTTTATCCTCTCAAGTTTAGTCACTAAGTCATTTGTTTCCATCGTTTTCTTAAATCGACTCCATATCCCAAGGTCTTTCTTTATTTCGCCAATAGAACCAAAAAAATATTGTTTAAAGGTGTTAAATCTAGCCAATAGTTTAAAGCCATATCCTGTACAGAGGAGAAGTCTCCAGAGAGAGCCCTCTCCATGTCCGAAAGGCTAGTTTCGGGCCTCAAAGTTGGTCTGTAGGTTGCCTCTGTCATTCATTTTCTCAGCCAAACAAAGTTTATAGAGCGCTAACATTCTAGCATAGTTGTCGGGGACAGAATTGAATAAAATTTCCTTGGGAGAACAACTAAAGTTATAGTTTTGACCCTTGAGGGTAACAATGGGACAAACATCTATATTGGTTGAAACCTTTACCCTGGCGACTGTAGACAAAGAGACCAGTATCACAAAGTAGTGTGACTTAGGAAACCCGACTCCGAAGACAATCTATACGAGAGAAAATCCTGACCCGAACCCTATAGTGCCCATGTGTGATCCCGAGAAACTTATGTGCGAGACTAGGGAGAAAGCATCAGACCCGTTCTATTACCTGGATAGAAGCATTTCCTTATCCAAATATGGTGTGCAAAGCATTGATGACCTTTATTTTGAAACCATGTTTGAAAAAACCTTGTTTAGGTCTAAATCGGAAACCAACTTGGATGATATAGTCTTCGACGAGAAGAGGTTTTAAGCTCTGATACCAAACAACATCCCGCAAGATGCAAATCCCACTCAGAACATCCCCCAAATTCCAAACCCCCCTAGAGAAATGACCACCAAATTCGCCCCCCTTGTTCTTCCAACCCAATTGCACAATTTTCCCTAGAACTACAGCCAAAGGATCAAGCTATATGATGTTGAAGGAAATGTATCTTCCCAAAATCACCTGGATTGGTTCAACGATTTTGTTGATCTAGAAGAGGTGGACCATGTAGACGTGAAGATGAGGTTGTTTGCGAAGAGTCTTTTGGGGGAGGTTAGAAAGTGGTTCAAGGGCCTCCCAGAAGCAAGCATTCCAAACTTCATCGCATTTGAAACGTCGTTCATTACTATATGGGGAGACAAAAATAATCCTTTGCATCTACTGACGCGGTACAAAAATATGAAGAGAGCGTTGGAGGAGATGGTGCAAGATTTATCTACCCATTTCATGAGGGTTTACAACTCAATTCCTACAGAAGTCCAGCCGAATCTCGAGGTTGCCAGCTTTGATATGTTGACTCCTTTGACAGTGATTTTGCCTTATTGTTGAGGGAGAGAATATCTACAAATTTAGATGCCATGATGAGTGACGCGATCAAAGTCGAGTTAAACGTGATGGCGTCAAGAAAGATCAAACAGAGTTTCAACAGAGGCGGGAAGAAACCCCAAGAGGATGTGCATCCATCAACTTCTCAACCTTCATATGACAAGTTTGACTTGATGATGATGACGATGGAGGAGTTGATGGAAATAATGTCCATGGGAAACAAACCCACCGCCCAAGAACAGCATGAACCCTAGCCCAAAAATCAGAACCTTAGAAGAGGTCTAGTCCCACAAATCGAACAGAGGGAACATAGAGACCAAGGCGACCAGCAAATAAGGCCCCCATACCAAAACAATTACGTGGACGAATATTTTGATCAAATGTTCCAATATCAAGTGCATTGTTGCGACGACAAGGACACACGTGCGTTATTGACGAAGGGAGAACACGATCAATACATGATATAAAATGACAATATTATGTTGGAGATGGATGACACACTATCTTGGGAAACATAGGAATTCAGGAAGGGTTATCACAATGCCATCATGCAATTACAAAATAAATACAACCTCAGGAGCAAAAAGGCATCTACAAAATCTCAGTAGACAAATATCATAAGGGAACCTCAGCAGTCAAATCCCATAAAGAAACCTCCAGCGGATACCCCTTCCACGAGCCAACTGAATCAAGACAACCCAACCAAGGATGCGACTGAAAAGGAGAAGTTAAAGGAGTAGGTTCCAAGGAAGGCACCATACACAAGTTGGGAGACATGCGCCAAGGAGGTAGAAAAGGTCTCTCCCCCTTTTAAATTTGAGAATGAAATGGCTAAGATTAAAATCTTCGTCCCTTTCAACGAACTCATCAATAAAGGAGATTATCGATATCAAATTATTAAAATGATAAAGATGGGAGAAACTCTTGAGACTTTGAATGTCCAGGATGATCACCCTTCCATTTTGTTTGGTCTTCACGTGGAGGAGACGGGTGATATTGAGGACGTTCCCCCATTCTATGGTAGTCTCAAGGTCCAAGTAATGACCTAGAATAACGCCATGTTGGATTCGAGCACATCGCACAATCTCATTCCCAAAGTGATCATGGACGAGTTGGGTTTGGACATCACCAGGCCCTATAAGGATATTTTCTCTTTCAATTCAAGGAAAGTGAAATGTTTGGGTCTGATTAAATATTTGGTTGTGTCGCTAGCCCAAATCCCTTCTAAGAATTTGGTTATGGACGTGGGAGTGGCCGATATACCCCCTAAATTTGTCATGCTATTATCCATATCACGGGGCACGAAATTGAAGGGAACTTTGCAGATGGATATGTTGTACGCCACCATTCTTGTCTTCGGCCAAGAAAGACAGTTATATAGAGAAGTACTGCTAAAATACACGGAGATCAGTAAGACAGCCGAATAACCACCCCATCTACTCTGTTGACACTGAGATCGGCTTCTCCATATTTTACAATGACCTAAGCTTTGAAGAGGAAGAACCAACATTTGTCATGAATGTCAATGATAAATCCATGCGACGAGTAGCAGAATGCGACGACACAAAGAACCGCGTGGAGAACCATATGTGGAACATGAGTTTCAACGGATTCGGTAGAAAGGAAGGGGCAGGGGCCAGCGTATGGATAATTCCTTCCAAGGTGGGCCTAAAAATATTCTCGTACAAACTCGCCTTCGACTATAAAAATAACATGGCTGAGTATTAGGCACTGATTTTGGGCCTGAGATTTTTGAAAGAGTTGGGTGCATGGATACTCTAAGCTCGTTATAAACCAAGTGAAATGTGTATACCAATCCAAGAACCCCAAACTAAGAGCATACATAAACCTAGTGTTGGACCTCCTCGAAGGATTCTCAGAGTATAATTTATCAGTGATCCCGAGGGGGCAGAATCAAATTGCGGATGCCTTGGCCACCTCAGCCTCAGTTTTTAAAATTCCCATTTTCCCCAATAGAAAGTATGAGATTTAAGTCAAACATAGGCCAATGGTGCCCGATAATATCAAGTATTGGGAGGTGTTTGAGGATAACAAACAGATTGAGAGATTTCTTCAAATGAGAGACAAGTTCACTAATGTAAACATTGATGATGAGTGTTGTTGTGACAAAGATGAAAGAACAGTTGTGTGTAGTAATGATGACCCTTTCCAGAACCAGATAGCTAGGAGGGACATAGTACAACTAAAGAATAATATCATCCCAAAAAGACTAGTTCCATTGGAAAAGGTGTTTGATGAAAAAGATGTGGCTAGAAATCCCGAGATCACTGCAAACGATGAGGATGTCGAGGATTGCAACATCAGGACCCAGGAGAATCTAAATATAATCAAATTATCAAAAATTCTCAGTCTGTAGGTCAAACAAAACAACATTAAACTCATGAAGGATTTTCTCGACATTTTCGCTTGGAGTTATGATGACTTGAAAGTTTATGACACAAACGTGATTCAGCACGTCATTCCTCTCAAAGAAGACCAAAATCCTTTCACACAAAATATAAGATGAATAAATCCCTTGATGTTGCCACTAATTGAAAAGGAGGTAAAGAAACTCTTCGAATCCAAAATTATCGTTTCTTTAAGGTTTTCGAAATGGGTTGCCAGTCTGGTGCCTGTAAGGAAAAAGAGCGGCGAAATAAGGTTGTGCATGGATTTTCGAAACTTGAAAAAAGTGTCCCTCAAGGAAAAATACCCGCTCCCTAAGATGGACTATATTCTGCAGAAGATAGTTGGGTCCCAGAATATGTCTACGTTGGATGGATTTTCAGGTTACAATCAGGTCATGGTAAACTCAAATGACCAGGAAAAGACAGCTTTCACGACACCATGGTGGACGTTCATGTATGCTAAGATGCCTTTCAGCCTTATGAACATTGTAGCTACTTTCCAGAGGGAAATGGACACAGAATTTTTTGAGGAAAAGGAAAAATTCATCGTGATCTATCTGGATGACATCACAGTGTACTCCAACTCCAATGAACAACACCTTGGGAATCTCAAGAAGGTCTTCCAAAAATGCAGGAAGTTCAGTATATCTTTGAATCCGAAGAAATCACATTTTGGAATGAAAGAAGGGAAATTGTTGGGGCACATCATCTCGAAGGACGGTATAAAGATAGACCCCAGCAGGGTAGAAGGAATTCTGAAAATCATCACTCCACATAACAAGAAGGAGGTGCAGTTCTTCCTGGGAAAGGTAAATTTCTTGAGAAGATTCTTCCCGAACCTGACGGAAATTATAAAACATATCACCTGCATGCTCATAAAGGGGAATGAGATCAAATGGAACCCTGAAACTGGGAAATATTTTGAATATATCAAGGTAGCACTGACCAAATCTCCTGTGTTGGCCAGCCCAGACTTCACGAAGGATTTCATCATGTTCTCGTTCACCTCGAAGCATACCATTGTTAGCGTACTTTTACAGAAAGACTATCATAAATTTGAGAAACCTATAGCCTACTTAAACAAGATGCTGAGAGATTCTCCACTAAGGTATGACATTATGGAGAAACAAGCATACTCCTTAGTGAAATCCCTAAAGGAGTTCAGAAATTACATATTACATTCCCATGTTATTGCTTACGTGCCCGACAACTCAGTCAATGATATCATGACTCATCCTGACCCTGAGGAAAGAAGAGGTAAGTGGATCATGGCCATGCTAGAATACGACCTCGAAATCAAGCCCACAAAGTTGATAAAGGGAGAGGGACTTGCAAAGTTGATGGTGCAATCGAACTGCGACGTTCTGGGAATCAACTTCATTGATGACCTGTCAGAGAATCCTTAGGAAGAAACAACTAGGCAGGTGTCTCAAAATTTCATTGATTCACCTTGGTATATGGACATCATTTATGTGTTGAGAAATCTACAAGCTCCTTTAGGGTTAAGTAATACCAAGGCCAAATTCTTAAAGCTCAAAGATACTAAGTTTTGCATCTTGAATAAATACCTATATTTGAAAGATCCAGAAGGGATATTGTTGAGTTTCTTACTAGAAGACGACGCAGAAAAGGCTATCAGAGAGTTCCACAAAGGTGAATACAGAGGACATCACTAATGGAAAACCACCACGCATAACAATCTAAGGGCAGGTTACTATTGGCCCAACATCTTCGCAGATGTGTACAAAGAAGTCTCTAGTTTCCACGAGCATCAAATTTTCGATGGAAGGAGAAAGCTGCAACCCCTGTTGTTGAAACCAATCTCAGTCGAAGCATCGTTCATGTAATGGGACCTAGACTTTATAGGAGATATTCATCCGCCATACTCAGTGCATCACATATGGATACTTACAACCACGGATTAGTTCACGAAATGGATCGAAGCAGGCTACTGCCACGATCATCATCCAGTTCCTCGAGACCAACATCCTGTCTAGGTTTGGGTGCCCTATCAATATCGTCATGGATAACACGGTCACATTTAATTCCAAGAAATTGGAGAAGTTTTGCAAGGATTACAATATAACCTTGGGACATTCTACATTGTATTACCCACAAGGTAATGGGTTAGCAGAATCGTCGAACAAAAGATTAACTAGGATCATTAAAAGAATCATGCAGGACAACAAGAAGGCCTGGCATAAGAAACTCATTTACGCGCTATGGGCAGATAGATTCACAACCAAGAATTCCATCTCCACATCACCATTCCAAATCGTATACGAGACAGACACAATTTTCCCTACCTCACTGGGATTTCCCATCAAGAAGTTACTGCAAGAGCAAGAGGCCGAGCCAGATGACATGCAGAGAAGGATAAATCAGTTAATTCATGCACAATAGATGAGGGAGTAGGTCTACAATCGATCACAACTTCACCAAGACAGGATGAAGAAAACTTTCGAAAAGAACTCCAAACAGGAGGAATTTCAGGTGGAGGATCTAGTGCTAAAGTGGGACGCGAAAAATGAAGATAAGGGAAAGCACGAAAAATTCGATCATCTTTGGACGGGCCCTTTCAGAATCTGTGTGTATCGCGGGAACAATGCATATATGTTATAAGAACTTAATGGAGAGTCCACTGGTTGGGGGCCTGTAAACGGTAGGTTCCTCAAAAACTATCTGGTGCAGTAAGGTTTGTTTAAGTCTCATGTCATTGTAAATAGTCATTTTAATTTTATTTTCAAAAAAGGCATTTTGAGTCAGTGTGTCAATAGAAAATTGAAGATCGGAGTGAAGGCCCTGAGTTTATGCTGAGTTTGGTCGAAACTATGTCAAGAAGGTTTAGGTTTTGCTTTTATTTTCCATTGTTTGAGAGCCTAGAAGTCGAATAAGGCCCAATGGTCAGGCACATGGTCTTATGTTATTTTCCACCTCACTGGGAGGATAGCATCCCCGTTGGAGCCGGCTGTTAGCACTTTCATTTTTTCAATTAGATTATGTCTTAGTCGAGTCACAATTTGTGTGTCAAAGTGTGTGAGGTCAGGTACCGAACAACGAATGGGTCGAAGTTAGCAAGTGGTCGGTTGGCCCTTAGATTTAGGAAGGGATGTCAGAACTAAAACATGTGTAAGTAGTAAATGTCTTTTCCCAAAGAGTCAGGTCCTGTCAGAAAATAAGGTTTTACATGCCAAAGGTCAAGGAAAATTGTTAAATAGAATTTGTGTCGACAGACGAAGTGACCATCATCAACTCATTATGAAGTCAAAAAGAATGAAAAATCATGGTGCTCATATCACATATAATCTGCAGCTCTTATCAGTTGTAATTTACACGCCTCGAAGTGTACCCGTCGTGCGGATATACTGCAAAAATCTTCATCTTGCATCGAAACCTCCAGTCACCATGGATTCAGTGTCCCCTGGCACGATTCCATCTCCTGCTCGCCCAAATTATAAATTATGATCTCTCTATGTGTATTCTGTTCACTAGACAAGTTTATGATCTATCTATAATTATTCCCAAAAGTCAATTTCCTTCAATTGCATCACAGACCCAGGCCAATCAAGATTACCGCCTTGTATTCGTGCTAAATCCACCGTGCTCAGAATAGATACACGTTTCACCGTGGAAACATCTGAGAACATAAGGAAAGGTGCACGAAGCAGCAAAAATGTGGGGCCTGAAGTGTGAAGTTGGTGAAGGAAGATCCAGATGTCAGAGCATCTTTTGAACATGTTGGATGCATGGTCTTTTGTAGGAAAATCCAAGGATTCAATGTAAAACTGACGCAACAGTTTGCGCTCAGATTCAACAGATCATGTGTAGTAATCACATGAATCACTTTCCAGGTCACACAAGAAACTCTATCAGCCACAACGGATATCCCTCCACACAATGAAAGATGGTATAAAGGCATTCCTTTGGACGCATAGTGCTACGAGGACTTCATCAAACTAGATTGTTTAAATGGGAAAGTCGAAGCGGGCATTCCAAGTAGATATCTGCAGGAACCTTTTCAGAATCTCCTGAAAGCGATTAGGAAATATTTCACCTATGAGGGAAGGTTTGATAGAATACACTCACACCACATCAGATTGTTGATGCATTTCACAGGAAGAAGGCCATTAAATATTCCTTTCTTCTTGTACCAAAGCCTTCGAGAAATGGCAGACAACGTCCAGATTGAAACAAATCAGCCAAATAAGAAAATTTCTCATGTTTCGTTGATTAAGTTTTTGATAGTTGAGGAATTGAGGCGATTGGGGAACAACTAGGATTCATTTCAACTCACAGTTGACATCCCGAGGGATCCTAGAGGAGATTCCCATCTACCCACGGAAAAGGAAACATCTCACCGTGCGGAGGCGGAAATAGCAAGAGTCGTGGAAGAAGCAAATTCATTGGAAGCCCTATCCCCCCAATAGATGATACCCTAGAGAAGGGGAAGGCCAAGGAAGAACAAATAAATTGGGATGACCCAAGCCCCGAGCAAGCCACGCATAAATTTGGTCACTGAAGAGTTACTCATGTGCATCATTCGGTTGGAACCTGTTGACGGCCCAAGTCGAGAAAGCTACGACAGAAGGAGAAGGGAAGACACTGAAGGCACGGGTATTCATGAACCTTTGCAACAGCTGAAGCAAGTGCAACTTGCTATTACTAAGCTATACCAGGAAAACAAGGAGTTGAGACAACAGTTACCAGTGAAGACCCTCAAAGCATCAACATCACAGGGCCAAGAGGGAAACGTGAATTGGCTTAAGAGACAGCTCAGGGAAGCACAAGATACAATCATCCAATTGCATCAAGCAAAGAGTATGTCAGAAGAGATAAATTCAAAGAACTTCGAGGAATGTAAACCAGCCATGGAAAAAGTTCACGCGGCCCTGGCCAGTGCGCAGAAGAAGTTGAAAGTGAATGCGGCTCTACAAAGGCAAGTGATGAATCTGAAAAGGCACAACTAGTCTCTCACGAGAACACTTCGGGTGTCAAAACTGCAGATGAGACCAGAAGCATGATTAACCGACTCTTTTTTTGTCTTCTCAGACGTGGCACCAATTTTGTTTCCCCGCATCATGTTTCCTACTGGGAGGTAGGGAATATGACAAATACCCGCACAGAAAACATATGACACGTAATGATGGAATATCATCCATTGCAAAGGACATATGTACATTGGACATGCGACAATTTGAAGAAAGGCAGTGTTCCCTAGATGGAGCCATCATTTTGGAAGCACCTGTGATGGTCTGTAGTTACCTGCCACATGTACTCACCAGCAAATGATCGCACGACATAAATCAAGGCCATTACAATGGGTGGCAGGAATCTGATAGAGCACTTGATCGTCCAGATACCCGGTCGAAGGAAATAATTGACACATCACTCTCTAACGACAAGATCTTGCTGATGACTGAACCATCATGGAAAAGACGAGTGGTTGGGATGCGAATGAGTACAGTCAGTTTCTATCTCTAGTAAAGTTCCATATGAAGAGTCATCTGACAGAGATTAGTTGAAGCCTAATTTCTGGGGATAGTAGTTAGAGCGCAGAGTAGCCTGAGCAACACACCCTTGTCTATATATTCCATCTTTTCAATGTAAGCTAGGTTGGTTGGAAAAATAGTGTAGACAATGACTATTAAATGTAGCTTTTGATCCGATTGAAAGTTAATGCAAAGGTCCTGAAGCTTTGAGGAAAATATTCTAATGGTGGCAGTTTGATGTATTGTATTCTCTTTTTGTGTACATGATTTCATGTGTTCTTTATATTCATATCTGTATTTTTTGTCTAAATCGGAATGTGATTTCGAATCAAGAAGTCACCATGCAGTGATCTAGATTTGTGCCATTTAGATGACTGTGTTTCTTCTAAGCAGGCTCTAAATTCATCCCCAGGGGTGCTCTGAGTTTCTTCATGTATTTTTCTCTCTCCACACACAACGATTTTTTAACTGAAAATTGTTGCTCATTTAGCCTTTATCCTCTCAAGTTCAATCACTAAGTCATTTGTTTCCATCGTTTTCTTGAATCGAATCCATAGCCAAAGGTCTTTCTTTCTTTTGCTAATAGAACCAAAAAAATATTGTTTAAAGGTGTTAAATATAGCCGATAGTTTAAATCCATATCCTGTAAAGAGAAAAAGTCTCTAGAGAGAGCCCTCTCCAGGTCTAAAAGGCTAGTTTCGGGCCTCAAAGTTGGTCTGTAGGTTGGCTCTATCATTCATTGTCTCAGTCGAACAAAGTTTACAGAGCGCTAACACCCGCTGCAGATCAAATTCTTATATTTTTCTAATCCATCTGGCTTGGAGACTCCCAATAATGTGAATGTTGAAGAGGGGGAGTCTAAGCAACAACTATTACATATTGGAGAACTATCTTTTTGGTAGTTTGAAGTGTTTTCATATTTTGGGAAGGAAAATTTAGAATGATTTGATGGCATAGGTACAGAGTGTCTCATGACAGATTGGTTGATTAAGAAGCAATTTTCAGAGCACATCCTCATGCAGGTATGAAGAGGTCAGTCGGAAATTACAAAGAATATCATTGACACACTTTTGAGGAAGGGATTCATCATTGTATAGAGAATTCCAAGCATGTATTCAAGAATGAAATATTCATTACAAAATTTTGCAGACTTGTAGAGTTTGATTTGAAGATAGAGAATACTAATGGACATAAGTGATTCAACTTGAGAAGTAGGAATATGCAGTGATTAGTTGCAAAAAATCTAAAGAAGATCTCAAAACGGTGAAATGATAGATTAGTAACCATTGTGTGCAGTTGAGTAGCAGAGTCATGTATGGTTTTCTGACATATGGACAAAGATGAATTCATGAGATATTTGGAAGGTCTAGAAGACAATACTTGACATAAATCAGAGAAGATACATGAAAAAGGATGAAATCATGAAGAGGAATTGTAGAAAGACTCATTAGCATTGTCATCAAGAGGAATGTTTCAATAAATTATATGACTCAAGAAAATAATCATATTGACAAGTGGAACCAACTAGTCAAAAGAAGGCAAGTCGTGAAAGGCACAACAAGATAAGGGGAGAGAAAACATCAAGATAATTTATACTGTCAAGAGAAGATTGTTGAATGATTATGTCATTTATGTCATCATAGTGAATATGACAATCCATGAAGGAACCTTAACATGAATTGTTTTAATATACGCGAATAGATTACAACAACAGGAAGTACCAATGGAAAAAAAAGGCACTGGAAGAGAGGAAAGAAAGCATATACAAGAATCTCCACATTGAACTACATGACATCTTGCAAAAGAATATAGGGTGAGAGAAATATTCCGAGGGAGTTACCCTTAATCTCAAAGGGGGAGAGAAAGAAAAAAAGGAGTGAAATATCAGAAGAATGAAGATGGGGAGAGATATTTTCAAAAGAATTTATATTGTCAGGGGGAGTTACCCTTTGCCATTGATGTCAAAGGGGGGAAGAAACATCATAATCATGAAGACAGGGAGAGAAATGGTCATAGGGAGAGTATGAGTGTTTCCATCAATTCCAAAGGGGGAGAATGTTGGAAATTTGGTTGTCATTGGTTTCAAACCTAGAAGAATCCCCGAAGAAAGTTATGTCAACCCTAGAAGAATCCCCGAAGCAAGTTATGTCAACCCTAAAAGAAGCTCCGAAGAAAGTTTGGAAGCATCTATAAGTGATGGGTGTATTTGAATAAATATCCAAAGTGGTCCCCTTATGGATTAGATTTAAGCATGGCCCTCATGGGAAGATGATTTCAAGAAGTCTACAATAATACCTAGAAATATGGTTAAGTGGTTAAGAATCCCCATAAGTGTGGTCATGAATCTCGAAGTTGATTGAAGAAAAAGAGTATAAAGGACATTGCAAATGCATGCAAAAAATTCATTTATTGATAGTCCTTGTCAAGCCATCTTCAATGATAGGTGGCATACCACATGACTCCTCGCGGTTGAGGAGTTATGTCCTCTTAAATATGAATCCATGAATTATGTTCAAGAAGCCCCAAATATAAGGTCAAGAAGTTATAAGTTGTCCGTAAATTCAAGTAAAGGAGAAAAATTTGTTACAAACAAGAAATTATAGGTCGACCCTAAAGTCAAGTAAAGGAGATACTTGAAAAAGTATAAATACACATTAAGAACCTCTCATTTTCATCATTAAATCTTGTGATCTCTTAGCACAATCTTGGAAATGAATTTCAAAGGGAAGATGAAGTGAATAAGGGATAAATTCCAAGGGAAGATGAAGTCTTGTGATGAAGTGTTATAAGGTATGTATTTTAAAGATCATATTACCATTTTCACTCTAATTTTTTTTATAGAATGATTCAGATAGTGAAAATTGGAGCCTATTGAGAAGACAAATCAATGTATTGGTGGTACAAATTTCAGATTTTGGTTCCTTTTAAATTTGGAGATACACTTTGTGGAAGATATGGTTTTTTACTAGTCATGTAACTAGTCTCAAAAAAGTGTTTTGGGTAAAACAATGATAACTTCTTCATAGAGGATCCAAATTCTATGAGACCAATCACATTGGAAAGAGAAAAGTATTTCGTGTTTTTTGTGTGAGTTTTAGAATCATATATAAAAAATTCAGTGCGTGGCATGTTGTATAAGTTCACTCTCCAGAATAGGCTAGAATTCAGGAAGGTCTACCATATTCGCTATATATCATTTTTAGTAACGATTAAAGGAGCGAAAATTTGAGGAATTTTAGAGAAGATATCGAAAAATATTGGGTACAATTTTCATACCTTGATTCATTACAGGTACAAAGTTATACTTGTTGTAATTTAGGGTTTGTGACTAATTCAAAAACTAGTCCCAAACATGTGTTCGAGATAAATTTAAGAAGTGATGTTGGGTTTATATGTGGACCCATGTGGACCTTGGATATTTATGTGGACCCAAGTTGATGATGATGATGTATTATTTATGGTGTATCCAGTTTTGATGATGATGATGTATAAATATTAATGATAGTAATAGTGATGTGTTGATGATGATGCATTGGTATCTGTGACAGTGACAATGGAATATGAATTGTTTTGTAACACTTTCTTTAGGGGAATACAAAGAGTCGCAAAACAACTAGGAAAAAGAGTATAAATAGAAGAAGAGACCCACTTTGAAGGGGATCGTACGCATTGTATAAAGTCAAGAAATAATTCAAGGACATATACTGTGTTAATGAATATTGAGAATCCCTCAAGGCCAGTTTTCGAAAGAGTGAGGAACTTGTGTGTGTGGTTGTTTTGTTGGGAACTATTTCAAGTGGAATGTATGCCAAACACATGGATTGTAAGTAAAATGTTTTGTTATAGGCTAATCCAATGCATTGAATGTCATTTTTCAATATTATTATTCTTTCTTATATTTATAAGTCTTGAGCTCATAAGTTGTTATGCATGCAGAAATATAATTTGGATTTTTTTGGTTATATGTATGTATGCATTTGTTTCTAAATTTCCCCCTTTATTTCAACTAGTTGGGTGAGGTTTTTGGAAGAGTTTAGTTTCATTACAACTCATTTTTCGTTACTTCAATTGTCTCTTATATAAGATAGGATATGTTAGAAGTAGATTAAATTTATTTTCATACATAGTCTTCATCTACATCTTTCATTGCATAACCATCCATCTTCACCCTCATAACCAACAATGGAAACCAAACCAAAATCCAAATGACTCTCCTAAACCAAAAGGTTCATAGTCTAACTGGGACCATGCATTAGGGAGAACCCCTCACTGTTGCAGGCACAATTCTTCCCCATCAATAGGTGAAATTGTTTATTAGAAAAATATGTCATGTCCTAATCACTTAATTAATCACCAAAGAAGAGATTTGAGGTTGAAAGCCACTAAATATGGCCTACTTCAAGGTGGCCTTGGTTGGAAGAATCTTAATGGTCTAGTACTAAGATGTGTTGATAATTAAGAAGCTAAGGACCGGATGATAGATTTCCACAAGGGAATTTATGGTGGAAACCACGCTACCCAAACTATTGCACATAATATATTGAGGGAAGGTTATTTGATGGTCCCAAAAATAACAACAATGATTTGTTGTACCCTTTGTTTCCTACTTTACTTGTCAACCCGGGGTTCATACAAACTTAAGAGGTGGTATGCATTGTATGTGCAGTATGAATTTGTTGGTAGCAAAGGTTTGAAACTGATTAAAGCCTGAAAAAATGTGCAGGAAAAAGAAAATGACAGAAAGTAGTTCTGAACTAATTTCTTGAAGGAAACAAACCAATCTAAAAGTACCGTTAATATGTATTGTATGAAAATAACTTACAAAAGAGTTTTGAATCAAGAAAATCAAATTGAAGGTAAGAAGATGAATTCAATCTAAACTATGAAAGAAAACTATAACAGAAGTAAAGCTACACTAATGCATGAATAAAGCAAGCTAATGGTCTAACCCTTTGATCAATAACAATCCAAATGTATTTTTATTGTTTTTTTGTTTTTTTTATGAAAAAGAAGATTAAACTAAATTGAGATTTGAATCTAAAACATGCCTATAGGATATTTCTATAGGAATTGTACAATTTCTACAGGAAACTCCTACAGGAAGCAAAATGGAGTCTAAAACGAAAGTGCAAGTATTTAACAGCATGAACAAAGCTATACTATAAATAAATGAACTAAATCTAAGGTTCTTATCCTTGTGAGGAACCTAGGAGTTCTTCCAAAATGTTATTGAACATTTCTACATGATGTTGGTGCAAGTGGCCAGTTAGTCATAACCTTAAAAAAAACTGAAATTGATCATGCAAAACTATATCAAACTTCAAGAGAGAATGAAATACTATCTAGGAACTAACTAATATGCATGAAAACTATATAAATAGTAGCAAGGTCTTTGAACCCTTTTGGATGGGACCTACCCAATAAGCACAAGGAGCCTAAAAGAAACCTTAATAGACTGAAATCTAAACCATCTTTATTTCATAAATATTAGTAATACATCAAGAGCAGGAAAGCTCTAAGTTCTCAATACAAGTATTCAAAAAATATCCACACAATACTTCTCCAAAATTATCCATATCTCGCTCTCCTATACTAGAGGTATATATATAGATAGAGATTTCAACCTCCTTTCCTAAATCGAGGAGAGAAATGGGTAAATCAAGGATCTTGGCCCTTTACACATGTATCTTCAACTATTGATGATAAGAAGTGGCCATTAATGCACAAGGAGAGATCTTGGAGGTAGGTAGAGACTCTTTCACTTTATCTTTGGATGGAAGATTCTTTAGGGAGAAAAAATCCCATGTTTCCAGGAGGTTTTCACCCTTGACTTCTACAATTCGACCTGGTTGTTGGAATACATGTCTTTTGACAAAAACACTAGTGCAAAAAGTTATATTAAACACAAAAATCCAATTCAATCATACATTCATTAAGAAACATACAAAATACCCATGATTGACTATTAACTATGGTTAAAAGAAAACACTAAGTCATTTTATGGTGGAAAAATGTGTGAAATATGAGCCTGTAGAATGGACAATAATGAGGCTCATCATCACCCTCCCAATTGAAATTTTGTACACCCTTTGTGCAACCAAAAATTTGCTTTATGTTCTTATTATTTTTGTTGTTGTTGTTTTGTATCATGATGTTGCTTACTAAGATGTTGTTGTTTTTTTTGTTGTTGTGTATCATGATGCTTTTTACTAAGATGTTGTTGTTCAATATTTTCATGTTTTTCATCACCCTGTTGTTGCTCAACAAACTATTGTTGTTCACCACCCCGCTACTTCCTACTGAATTTATGTCTCATACCCCAGGCCACATATTTTGTGATATCTTGTTGATCATGGTATCCTTTATCCTTCACAATGCTATCCCCTTCTTTTTCTTCCTTTTATGGATTGAAATTAGACATAGGTGCTACAAGGAGAAGAATTGGAGGTCTCAATCCATTTAGTCTTCATCTTCATAAAAGTTTCTCTGTACCAGGGCATCCTTAGGAGGGAAAGTTGTAATGTATTGGGAGAATGTGATTCTATGATCTACAAATAATGAGGCAAGGAGTACCACCTCCTATGGATGGCCTCTACCGATTCCTCTCCTAATAATCTAAGTGAGTCATCAAGATGGGCTATTGCTTCCCTTTGTTTGGCTATCCATACTAGAGATACATCCTTATACAAAGAGAGGCTATGATGATTTCTTATGACATATTTAGGCATGGAAGCCTCTGCTCTAATCCATAGGGGTGTTTGATTTTATGCTTCCTTGTACTTATTTAGCTCTGCTGCCCTCATTTCCTTATGCCTTAGCCATGATGAAAAGGCCATCAATTGTGCATCCCCCACATATGGATTAGGATTCCAATTGTAGGGGTGTGTCAAGATGAGGTTATGGAGGTAGAATTCACATAGTCTCTCTCTCTCTTCTAGATTACAACCCTAATATGCATCCAATAAGTCTCGGGGGGAGTCAAAGTTGAATTTCACTATTTTGGCCAAGTAAGCAATATGATTTTTGTGCCACTGTTCTTTTAGGAATAATGTGTATGTTCTGGCTAGTGGTATGCATTCCAGCATCTCTTCAGATACTTTAGCTATTTTTTATTGTTTCTTCCATAATTTCCACTTGTATTTTCTTCTCCTACAGATCTCTTTTTTCCTTAATCAGTTGCTACTAAATATTATGGTTCTCTACTTTCCGCTTCTGGTTGTATTTCACTTTATAATACATAGTCATAATTTGGAACTTTTCTTGGAGAAGTTGGAGTTGTTGTTGCAACTCTTGAGCATCCTCCTCTTTCATCTTTCCTTTATTATCTTCTACCACCTTTTTCCACTTGATGGCATCAACCTTGGCCTGCTCTAGTTCCAACAAGGTTGCATAAATAAGTTTTTCCACAAGGGCTTTTGTCTTATAGGTTTCTTCCATTGGTATTTCATCTTTCATTGTTGTATCCTTTTGAGGCTCCTTTCACATTTGCTTCTTTTTGTTGTTTTGTACTAGGAGAGTCCKTGACCTCTTCCACTTGGGATGTGATGGAGAGTGGAGTGGTTGACACTGGGATTTCCTTCTTTTGAATCTCGATTATATTGTACCTCCTTATTATGGGATGTAACCATTCTACAATGGTGATTCTCAAGGGGTTGAAAGTGGGGGTTCTTAAAGTAGACAAGGCATCAACCACTTCTTTTTATTTTTCATCTACCTTTTTCTTT
Source organism: Picea sitchensis (assembly GCA_010110895.2). NCBI lineage: Eukaryota > Viridiplantae > Streptophyta > Pinopsida > Pinales > Pinaceae > Picea > Picea sitchensis. The sequence goes on from SNQJ01S0058185.1 coordinate 20,206, forward strand.
TTCTTTTTATTTTGTTGTTTTGACTTTTTGGGCCTAGTGATTCTCTTAGGTTCTTCTCCCTTTTCATTCTCTTCCCCACTCATTGTTACCTTCACTTCTTCAAATGATTTCTTGTCCATGTTTATGAAATATACCCATAGAATTTGTGCCTCAAACTCCTAAGAGCATCTGAAACTATCAGCTTGATGAGTCCATCATGTGCTAAGAATTTTTCTTTTCTCTATACTTTTGGTCTCATCCCTTTAAATGATTGAAGAAGGAATTAAGGGATACTGAGGTTCTGGTGGGGTTCCTAATTTGGAAGGTCCCTCAGCTTGTGCAATAGTATGAAATGGTAAGTATAGAATACACTCATCCTTCCCTAACATGTAATGTATTTGATGATATGATAAGCTACCTCTAGCCATGGGTGAGGAAGGATTTCCTTTTTTATTCCACTTTTATTCTCATCAGGTTTCTCATTTGGAAGGAAGAACGCCTTCTTAGCATTGATGGCTTATTTCCTCTCTTCTTTATCCCAAGGATGCCTAATGGTACACTAGAAACTGTGTTGATGGAGGCTTCATTGATCCTAATTGTTATCCCCCTTATTGTGGTCACATACTCCTATTCTTGTATATTCTGGAAATTATAAGAAAACTCCATGGATACCTCATCATAAAACCCTCTGAGTATTTCAAAGTATCCCAACCAATCACATTTCTGAAAATTTTCTATTGTCTTAGGGTTATCATAGACCCTGGAAGGATCTATTGGTTCTCTCCTTCTGAATCCATATCCCATGGTTGTTCTCAAGGATGATGGGTTGGGTTTATGAGAAGAGAGAAAGGATAGAGACTGGTTATTGGTTTCATGTAGAATGTTCAATTTTAAATGTTCCTTAGAGAAGATGACAAATTAAGCTGGGGTTTTTTTAGGAAAACATGGTGACAAAAAAATCCAGCAAGGGTTTTACTTTGAAGGACATAGGAAAAATGAGGGATTTATTGACAATTCCCAAGTTGGTATGTTTCTTTGTAGTTGTTCCTGTAGAAATAGGCCAGATTTCTATAGGAACTATGTAAATCAGAATTCTACAAGATGTGTTTTCAAAGACTCTCAAGAAAAACTAGCGTTGAGAGGATTTGACCATAAGTCTGTAAACATAAGCAATCGATAACATTGAGGAGGATTAAATGCATGGGGAGTTGGTTCAATTGTTTTATAATGTATCTCTACATGAATATGAGTGTGAAAAAAAAATGAGTTTCTACTGGATGTGATTTTCTTGTTGTTCAAGAACCAAAAAACCTTCCAACAAATTACCATAAGTCAAAAATATATAGAGATTGAAGAAAATGAAACAACTACTTGAGATTGAAGGTTCCTCCTCTACCTAATGTTTCAAACATACATGTATAGATTCTTGTAGCATCCTCGAATTATCTGGTTGGGTGATTTTGTTTCTTTCTTCCCCTATGAGCTCGTCTTTTTGCTTCCACACAACTTGAATTACTCCTTTCTTCAAATTCGAAATTGTGGGTGCTCCTATTTTTCTAACTTTGAGTTATTCCCCCCAAACTCGGATTGGATTGTTTTCTTGTCACTATAATAGAATTGATGTTTCCATAATTCCTTAATTCATTCTTTTAACTCAAAGTAATGAACCTCCACTTAAACCACTTAATCTCCACATGCCAATTCGAATCTTGCACAAATATGCCACCCCCACTGACAAGACGTGAACGTACTCATTTTCATCACCTCATTGACTTTATAAATGCTTTAAACCATATGAAATAAGCATAGGTAAATTTGTATGAAGTTTAATTAAATGTTGTGAGGATAGATAATTATGTTACCTTTGTTTACCTTTGCATGCACATTAATTTTTCTTCTTGGAGGTGGTTGCAAGTGGTTTTTCATCTTGATGGTCCATGTAGATTCTCTTGAATTCCTCCTCTAGATCAGATCTAAAATGTGTTGGGATATCACGGTCTTCAATCGTTCTACAAGATATAGAGCATCTTGTAGATATGTTTCTTCCATGATGAATATTTTATATAGGATACAGAGTAAACTGTAGAAGTTGATTTTTTTCTATCCCGAGGGTGTATCTAATAAAATGTTGGTTAGAGAAAGTGGTTATATTAATGATGTTATCATTTAAATTGTTGTTGTTTGTATTGACTCTGATTTTCATCCATTATTTGTAGAATTGTCCTTATTAGGTTGATCATGTAGAATCATATAGGTTAATCCTGTATAATAACCTTGTAGGTTGTTTTTATTGAAATAAAGGGTAGTGTTAGTATCATTATTTTTAGGGTAGAGTTAGAGGTTTGTCAAGAGTTTTCAAATTCATGCCTTGGTCTTGGGAAGACCAATGCATTCTAAATTGATTCATTGAGTTTGTGTGTGTCTTCTAGGAGTTGTGTCTCATGAGTAGTTTCAAAGTATGTGGGTCATTATTGCTATGAACCATCAAATGGCATGTCATAAAAAAAGTCAAGTCTAAGTCTAGGTAGAATGGTTTAGTGGGGTTTTCATGGGACATGATGACACATTATGAAAGAACAAGAGTCGTCAAAAAAATCTATGGCATATTTTTTATCTTTTCAAATATTCGTGGTACTTAACCTGCAAAAAGTACATATGTTGCACAAGAACACAACGCAAAATCCTTGGCACTACAAAAATTGTCAAATCACCCTAAAACGGTTTAATCATACTTCAAACCAATCTTTGCTTGGCATATGCATGTCTCTCCCTCCCATTTTCATTGCAAAAGAACCCTCTACCTTCGATCAGGTCTATTGTTTGCAACAAATTAAATTTGCAACAAATTAAATTTGCTACGCAAAACCTGTCTGCCTGCTACACAAAATTCACACAGAAATTGCACATTATGCATCCTCTGCGCATGTTATGCATCCTCTATCTTCTCAAATTTCATTGCACAAAGATTTAAAAGTTTTTTGTTTTTTTTTTCAAACAACCTGCACCTACATACATATGATCCAAAGACTTGCTCATTGTTTTATTGAGTCCATTGACACATTTGAACAAACCCTAATCCTATCATTCACTATGTAAAGTGCCATGTCTGAATTTCAGTGTTTGAACCTCTTTGTCTTTACCAGTCTCTATTTTAGCCTACATCTGTAGCATGGCCACTCAAGGAAAAAATAAATACAACAAAAGAGGCATTGTGTTGAGGTGTGAGCCATAGAGCTTGGAGTTGGTGAATTCTGATCTTGCATTTAGGGTTTCATTTGAGCAAGTTGGTTGCATGAGGTTTTATGAGAATATTCAAGGATATAATGTGCAGGTGACAAAGGATTTCGCCTTAAATTCCAATGGTGTCTAGACAAGGGTTGTTGACATTACCTTCCAGGTATCAGAGGACACAGTGGCTGCTGCAACAGAAATTCCAGTCCAGGGGGAGAAGTGGTTTAAAGGTATGCCTCTTGATCCAGCTTTCTATATTGATTTCCTAAAACCTAAGTACAAAAAGCAAAGGTTTGGCACCACTATTCCAAGAAAATGCATACTCGAGCATTATGAATTTTTTTTAAGAGTGGTCCAATGTTATTTCACTTGTGAGGGAAGATTTGATAGGGTATATATTTACCACATAAGAATTATGATGCATTTCATAGGGAAGAACCCCTTGTATTTACCTTTCTACCTGTACAAAAGTTTAGGAAAAATGGCAGACATGGTACAAGCTAGGGTTGATTAGCTTAAGTCCAGTTTGTTTCATTTCTCCTTGGTCAAGTTACTAGTGGTGGAAGAACTCAAGAAATCAAATAGATACTAGGATTTGTTTTTTACCTCAACTAACATTTCTCTAGATCCCAAGGGAGACACCCCCTCATCTTCTGAGAAAGTGGCCTCTATATTTTAAAGTGGGAAAGAAAAAGGATCTGCAGAATAGGGCATGGGGAAAGGAAAGAAGATTGGCGATTCTTCACCAAGCCAGCCAACTAAAAAGAAAGGTAGAAGGATATACTTTTTTGATGAGGTTTAGGAAACACCAAGAGTCAGTAGCCCAATCACAAGGTCAATTGCCAAGAGATTTCTTGTACCTTCTCTGCATACACAGTCTATTGATCATTCCGCTCAAGGAATGGATGAATATTAGGTGTAGCTAGAAGATAAAGACCAAGTAATCAAGGAGCTACAAGATCAACTTAAGGAAGCTCGGCATGTTATACCTCATATTTTTCATGATAATAGGAAATGAAAAGAAAATTGGTTGAGAGGGTTTATGACATTCAGACTCCACAATATGCAACAGGTTCAAAGAAGGAATCATCCTTAAAGGTTCTAGAAGCTTCTAAAGAGAAGGAAAGTAAGAAAAATCTTAAGAATGTGGATTTGATTAAACCTACACCCCCCTTAACAAGATCATCATCCAGAAAGATATCTTCTTATTACAATCTTGCAGAGGAAACACTAGCACAAGGACAACCTGCACCAGTTGCAAATACTTATACTTCACCTAAAGAGGGTGAGAAAACCATCAAGTGGATAAATAAGAAACTCAAGGAGGCTCAAGACCTAATCATTCGGCTCAGGGGGAGTAAAAGAGTATTAGATATAAGGTTTCAGAGACACTTTAAGGAGTGTGGGCCAACCATCATCAATTCTTGTGTAGCCCTCACAAATGCCTAGTCAAAAATGAGAAGGAATGCATTGTTGTTTAGGCAAGTCGATAACTTGAAAAGGAAAAATTTGAAATTGAGAAAGGAAAACATGTCTCTCAAGATGGATATGAAGGTTGATGATGAAGCTAGAGGGAAGTTAGAACTACTTGTAGAGGTGGTTGATTTATAGGTTTCATATCTTCACCTTTTTATTTTTGAGGAACAACAGATAATCAATTTTTATTTTGATTGGAAACTGCATTGTACATAAGTTGCGTAGTGATCTCACACTACACAAGTGTTGAAATATCATAGGAGGTTGAAGGACTTTGTGAAATGATGGGTAAATGGTATAGTAGTGATTTGGATCCTCCAGAAGTATTGCAGCCACCTCCTAAATGTATTTTTTCGAAGAAAACCTTCACGTTGTGTAAATCTCACTACGTAACTGTTGTAGGTTGTAGTTACACAGTGTACTACAACAAATCGCTACACAAAGATGACATGGAGCCTTGTCAGCTCTTAGATCGCTCCAATATTTCTCTCCAACTGTCCTAGGATGACTCACATCAATTTCAATTTGAAAATATGTTAGATATCTCTTTTGTTAAAGAATATTGTATGCATTAATATCGTCAAGGCGACTTTCTTATTTTTAGAAAGTAGTTTACAAGTTGTTCTCTTTTGATGTAATCGGATCTAGAATTATAGAATAATAGTGAAATTCGACTTCTTTAGCCTAGGAAGTTAGTTTTCTTATATATTTGAGAATCTTGAATGTGCAAAGGGTTGGAAGAAGCACAAAGGACAACTTTGCATTGAACATTGTACATATTTTCTAAATTTGAATGAAATACTAGTGCATATGTCTATATCTTTTTCATACCAAAGATTCTAGTAGTAATTACCTGAAGTTTGTGTTCCTTTATGTATGTTATTCTTGTTTCTTTATCTTTCATCTGTTGATACTTAAATGTTTAATTTGGATATCAAATGGTATGAAATTCAACTCAAATGGTGCTTTAGATTCTAGCAATTTGAACATTGTCTTTTCCTTCTTATCATATCACAATTTATCTTTAATGGTGCTCTAAATGTTGTTATGTGTTTTCCCCTTTCTTCCATTCTCTAACAACAAATTTAAAAAACTTAAAGATCATTGCCTACCTAGCCTTTGCTACCTTAAGATGTCTACCTACCAGACACTGTTTTCATTTTCTTTCAAAGAATTGACTCCATTTCCCAACAAGTTCATTTCCTTATTTCCAACAAACCTTTAAAACCCCTTCACCTTTTAAAAAACCTAGCCATTGATCCTCAAATAAAATCCATCTGTAGAGACCAAGTGACAAGAGAGATCCCTATCTGAACTGAAAGGATAGTTTCAGTTCTAAAGTGGTTTTGTGGTTACCTTTGTGAGTTGCTTCCTCAACCTACGAAATTTACTCAGTGCTAACATTTTGGCATCGTTGTCAAGGAACAAAAAGTTAAATTTTCCCTGGGAAAGAACGACTAAAGTTTCAAATTTGATTCCTGAGGGTAACAGAGAATCAGACATAATATTGGTTGAAAACATTTACCCTGGAGACTTCATTTTTATAAGATCAGTAGCAAAAAAGTAACTTTATTCAGAAATCCTGGCTCCAAAGAAGATTTATGTTAGAAAAACAGGACCGTGGAGCAATAAAATAAAACAAATGCAGAAACAAAACACAGAAGACACACAATACAAGAGAGACATAGATTTACGTGGTTCACCCAGTGTGGGCTACGTCCACCAGAGAAATTGCCAGGTCC
>SNQJ01S0058186.1:16228-37667 GCA_010110895.2 Picea sitchensis
AAGTGGTTAACCCTAAAATAAGGAAAATAGGTTAAGTGACCTAGAAATGGGTTAAGTGACCTAAAAATGGGTTAAGTGACCTAGAGGATGAAAGTATAAATAATATAGCAATGGTCTCTTGTAGATCATCCTTTTTGTGGATCGATGGAGAGCTTCTTGTGAGAATATCTTTTGGAGTATTGGTTGAGAGCTTCTTGTGAGAGCTTCTTGAGCATTTTTGGTGTGGAACACTTGAGAATATTGAATATCTATAGGTGATTGAGGTAACCAAAGGATATATAAGCCTAATTTCAGGGGGAATGTGAAGAAAAGAGGGCCGGAATTCAAGGGAGGATAAATTATTTTCATGATGCTTTCTAACGTATGTTATTTACAAGTCATCTCACCATTTTCGTAATATATTTTTTTCTATAATGATGAAGACCGTGAGATTGATATGAAATTGAGGAAACATATCCTAGTATCTGTGGTAAAACATTCAGCTTGTGGGTTGTTGTATTTTTGGAAATACACTCCGTGGAAAATAGGGTTTGTGGCTAGTCCCGAAACCAGTCTAAAACAGGTGTTCCGGGTAAAAAAATCATAAATTCTTCATAACAGATCCCAATTCAGTGAGAATAATTGTGATGGTTATATTAAGGTATTAATTATGATTTTTAATAGTTTCATATCTATTAAAAAAATATTCCGTGCGGGGCGCGCTCTACAAGGTCGCTCTCTAGAATAAGCCAAAATTCAGCAAGGTATGCCATTTTTGCTATAACTTATTTTATGAGAGGTTCCAAGTAGTGAAACCTGGAGGAATTGCATAAAACACACCGAAAAACAATGTGTATCATTTTTATAGCTTTATTCATTACAGGTACAAAGTTATGATTATGTCAAGTTAGGGTTGTTGACTAATCCAAAACTAGTCATGGTTGAGACAAGAAGTTGATGAGTTGGCACATACATGAGGTGTATAGTTGATGATGTTGGTACATATTGATAAGTCATTTTTGATGAGTAGTTGACACATGATTGGTATATACTTGGTACATGGTTGTATGCACTTGTTTATGGTACAGGTTGATTACAGGTTGTTTGACATAGGTTGGTGCATGGTTGATGCACTTGTTTATGGTATAGATTGATATCTGTTGAGGATTGTTGCATCATCTCAGTTGGTGTTGAGGGTGTGAGATGAGTCTTGCATTATAGAGTTGGTTCTCTTGTAGAGTTGTACTCTATTCAGTTGTTGCTGAAAAACCCCTAGGATTGTAGTCCGTAATAAAAAGAAAATTGTACATACATCTTGTGTTCTTTGTGTTCCTTGTGGTGATGACTTGTTGATGATATATTGTTGATATATGTTGCTGATATGTGTTGACATTTAACTGGTTATAAATGACAGCAATGTTTAATGATTTAATGGTGATTGTTAACTAAGGATTTTTGGGAAAAAGAGCCCTACACTATTCACCCCCCCCCTTCTCAGTGTAGTCAGTGTGTCCAACAACAAAAATATCTTGGTTCTGATTCAGGAGACGAAGGAAATATCACAGCGGTTGGAGTACAAGGTAAATATTCCATTCCTGCTGGTTCAAATTCAAGTAATGAATCTTATGATGATGAACGAAAGAGGAGTGAATTATTTCACATAAGAGTTGTATCTAAACATACTAATATAGATACATTATTTCATCTAGGTTCCCAAGTAAACATGATATCTGAAGCACTTTTCAAAAATATGGGTCTTGAAATGAAACCACATCTAAAGCCTTATCATCTTGGTTGGGTATGTGATAAAGAAAAAATTAATGTCACCAAACAATGTAGGCTCATATTTTCTATTGCTTCAAAGTTGATTGATGAAGTGGATTTGGATATTGTATCACTTGATATATGTGGCATAGTGTTGGGGAGTCCTTATCTGTATGATAGAAAATCCATATTCTTTCGTCATGAGAACAAATACCACCTTACTAAGGGGGGAGTGGAATTAATTGTTAGATCTCACAACATGAGGGTAAACACAACACTTGTTAGTGCAGGACAAATGAAGAGACCCATAAACACTAATAAGAGATATGTACTCATGGTTGTAAGGGAGAAAGATGTCGGAACATCCGACGCTTTCCAAGGATGTGATCCTTCTCATAAGAAATAATTAATTGATATTGTTTCTAAGTATGATGATATTTTTCAGGAACCAAATGGATTGCCTCCTAAGAGGGAAATCCAACATGAGATACATCTTCAGCAAGATTCTCCTCTTCCTAATGTGGGCATGTACAGGATGTCAGTTGTGGAGATGACAAAGATCAAGAACCAAGTACAAGGCTTATTGGATCAAGGGTTCATCAGGCCCAGTTCATCTCCTTGTGGTTCTTCGATCATGATGGTGCCAAAGAAACATGGCACATGGTGAATGTGTGTCAATTATCAGGCCTTAAATAAAATCACGGTGAAAAATCGAGACCCTATTCCTCATATAGATGATTTACTTGATTATTTAAATAATGTTGTTTATTTCACTAAGTTGGATTTGAGCAGTGGATACCATTAGATCAGGGTTGCAGAACAAGATGCATGGATGACTGCCTTTAAAACCAAACAAGGATTGTTTGAGTGGTTAGTTATGTCATTTGGGCTTTGTAATCCTCCGACAACTTTCATGCGTGTGATGAATGATGTATTCAGGCCTTTTCTAGATGGTTTTGTGATTGTATATTTAGACGACATTCTTATTTTTAGCGGGACTTGGGATGAACATGTGAGGCATGTAAAGAAAGCATTGGATTCTTTTCAAAGGGAAAATTTGTATGTAAAATTGTCCAAATGTGAATTTGGTAAGACTGTACTTGTGTACTTAGGTCATATTGTAGGAGGAAAACTAATAATTAATCCTTCCAAGATTGATGTAATTGTAAATTGTCCTGAGCCCAAAAGTGTAACCGAGATACGAAGCTTCTTAGGTGCAGTCCAGTATTGGAGGACGTTCATTTAAAACTTGTCCTTTATAGAAGCTCATTTGTATGCCTTAACTAGTGTGAAGAACACTTTTCAGTGGGGAGGAAATAAACAATATTTTTTTGACACTTTGAAGGAAAATATCAGTACTGCACCAGTATTAGCACTGTCGAATATTCAACAACCCTTTGAGATTGAAACAGATGCCAACGTATACACCATGGGTACATTATTGATGCAATATTGTAAGCCTATATGTTACCACTCTGAAACTTTTAACCAAGTTGTTTTTAACTATCCTACATGTGATAAAGATTTGTATGCATTAGTTCAAAGCATAAAGAAATGGAAGAACTACTTGTTAGGGAAGGAAACAATCATACATAAATATCACCAACCCTTACAATATCTCCAAGCACAAACCAAATTGCAACAATCTTGGCACTACAGATGGATGGGTTTTCTGCAACAATTTCATTTGGTAATCAAGTACAAAAAGGGTACAAGTAACAAGGTAGTTGATATGCTTTCTAGACCTCCTATTGTTGCTTTTGTTATTTTGAAGAATACTTCTTTATCTCATGATAGTTATGTGGAAAAATATGTCATTGATGAAGAAGAAGTATATGAGAAGCTAACACATTGTGCACAGGTAGAGAACTATTGTGTGCAGGGAAAACTACTCTAAAATATTGGAAAGCTATGTATTCCTACAAGTGAACGAGTCCATGTAATACGAGAATCTCACACTTCTCTTGTGTCTGGGCATTTTGGGGTAAGAAAAACTATGGTTCATTTGCAGAGGTTTTGTTATTGGCCTCAAATGAAAGAAATTGTAACTAAATATGTAAAGGGGTGTGTGATGTGTTCTACTTGTAAGCCCACTAATAGAAAACTAGGGCTATACTCACCACTACCTATTCCATCCCATCCATGGGAAAGTATATTCATAGATTTTGTAGGGGGTTTACCAATGTTAAAAGAGGGTCATGACTACTTGTATGTTGTAGTGTATAGGTTCAACAAGACGTGTATCTTAATTCCATGTAAAAAGAAGTTCACTACTGAGCAGACTGCTAATGATCTCTTATTTTAGTATGTTTGGGTTCACTTTGGGTTACCCACATCCATTATCTCAGATAGAGATAATCAATTCCTTGGGGATTTTTGGACAAGCTTGTGGAGAATGATGGACACCAAATTGACGAGGAGCATTGTTTTCCATCCATAGACCGACGGACAGACAAAGGTTTTAAACCAAACAGTGGTACTTTTTATTCGAGGCTACTGTAGCAAGCATCCCAAGTTATGGGATGAATAGACACCCTATGTACAACATGCTTACAACTGAGCCTTGCATTCCTCCACTCGAAGTTCTCCCTTTGAGACATGTTTTGGGTACCTACCTAAAGTTCCTTTGGAATTGATGTATGTGAGAGATGTCGATTCAAATGAATAGAGAAAAGAGTAAAGAGCCTGCAAGTTCATCCAGAGGATCTAGCAGGTGCACCAGGAAGTCAGGGAACAATAGGAGAAAATTCAAGCACAATATAAAGATCGACATGAAAAACACAGGGTTGATCATCAGTTCCAGTTTGGAGACTAGTTATGGCTTCACATCAACAAGGAGAGAATGAAGGGTGAAGGAAACAAACTCAAGCCCATTCGTTATGGACCCTTCACTATTTTGGAGAAAAGTGGTACCAATGATTTTCTTCTGGATCTTCCACCTTATATGTGGATTTACTCAGTTGAAAATGTAGAGAAATTGAAACTTTTTGAGCCTCCCATGATCATGGATTAGGATGAGGAAGTTTCAATACCTTCAGTTGATGAGTTTTCTTCTGAGTACTTGGATTATTTAAAGGAAGATATCATATTGGATAGAAGGATGAGGAATTCACACAGGGGTGATGTTGATTATCTTCGAGTATGCTTAAAGGGCACACATCTAAGCAAGGCGAAGTGGATTGAGAAGGACAAGGTGAGGGAACTTTTCCCTCACTTATCTGTTGATTGATGAAAGATTTTGGTGGTCCAAAAAGATCTCAGTGGGAAGGCGTGATACAAAAAGGATCCAGAGAGGACAAAGGACATCTCATAACTCGCAGAAGCAACTCATGACGCTCAAAATGGCCTCAACAGATAGAGAAAGGGAAAAAATTCAAAGTTCTCAAAACTCATTGAAAATGACATCATCACGAAGAGCCTGCTGGAAGCTTTCCAATGATGTAAACATATTTTCAAACGGAGTTGCGAATCGAAAGATATTCGCGGTCAAAGTTTGGTCAACCTAGCTCAATCAATAGGGGGATGAGTCGACATCCATACTGCTGATGTCAACATCAGTACATATGATGTCAACATCCATACAATGTACGTGTAATGCATAGGAGGAGACACGTGTAATGATAATGTCAGCATGGTGATGTGGCAACACCAAAGGCTACCACATGTCACTCATATTTGGCATTTCTGGGTCATTTCATGGACCAGTAAAATTATGCCACGTGGCATTCCATACAACCACGTGGCAGTCTGAATGGTGACGTGGCACCTGGCGAGGTAGGATGAGTTGGAAGATCATATGTTGATGTGGCAGGGTGATTGTACAATGGTTTACGTGGACAAATGGTTGGTTGTCATGTGGCCCAATCATGGGTTGCCACGTGGTAGTGGAAAATGCTCAATGACAACCCATGAACGAAAATTCAAAAATTAAAATATTTGGCGGGTCCGCCAAATCTGGCACTCGACCGATATCTAGAACCATTTCTAAGTCTAGCAGAACACCCAAATGCATATATATACATTGTTACAACCTACAAGACAAAATGGGAGGCCCGTGGTCTCGACCCCAGGACCTCCCCCTCTATACATGCCTTAACATATTCTCTGCAACCACTAGGCCAATAGCCTTACATTGTTTACATCGCCAGTTTCTTTATTTAAAAAATGAATCCACCTAGTGCTGGAAGAAGGGTGGGCGAGGGTACAGACTGGCACAAATTTCAAGACATTTTTCTCAGCGTTTATTGTAGGTTGTAGGGAACAAAAACTGAGACAGAGTTTCTCTTGGGCCTGAGAGTGCCAAAGTCAGATTGAAGCATGGAGACAACCATTTTTGGTTAATTCGACGCCACTAATTCAGTGGTGTAGTATGTTTTCTGATCTGAGCAAAAAAATTGCATCTTGATTTCAGAATTCTTTTGTTGAGTTAATAAAAAGGCCTACCCATTTGAGAGAAGGACCTGGAGACATAGTCCACCTTAGGAATTAGAGCGATTAAAGTAGCATTGAAATGATTAGGCATTTTTCTAATGCACCAAAATTCCTCCAGTGCCTAGAGTAATTCGTCAATTAGGACTTCAAAGAAGTCTTCAAAAAAATCGGTTGTCCAGTCATCCAGACCTAGAATCTTGTCTCTTTTAAAGGAGATCTTGACCCCCAAGAGTTCTCCCTCATGAAAACACTACAAAGGATTTGATTGTCCTCTTCCTTAATGAGATTTGGAATGTAAGTGATCATTTTAAGCATCTCTCCAACCCTTACCTACTCTGGCTCCTTAAAAATATTCTTAACATGATCAACCCCCATGGATGCAATTGTTGTATTCCAAATCCCAAATGGTATTACCATGCTTACTATGATTTGCAATTTTTTGGAATAATTTTGTATTTTGATCCTCTGCTTCAATCCATAGAGATTGGATCTTGAGTTTCCACTCCTTCTGTGCTCCTTATCTTGTTCAAGTAATAATTTGGCTAGGTGAGTCTCCAGTGAACGAAGCTCCTCAAGAGAATACTTTGGTAGAGGGTGTTGGGCATTGGGTTTACTACTTCCGACGAGTTTTGCGACATGGGTTAACCCCCTCTCGTGGATCCTAACTCTGGAGATTGTGGCATAGATTAACGCTTGTGGGTTTTGGTCTAATGAAAATCGTATTCCAACAAATGGTATCAGGGAAACAGGTCTCGAGTTTAAAAATCTCCCGAAATGCAATGTGGGGGAGATTGTTGGACATTGGGTTCATCACTTCCCACGAGTTCCATGTGATTGGTTAACCCCTTCTTGTAGATCCCCACTCTGGTTATTGTGGTGGAGGTTAACACCTGCAAGTTTTGTTCTAACGAAAATTGTAGTCCAATAGAGCGATCTCTCTATGGCCTTTATAAAATGTTTCCAGTTCCCATTCAATACTCATGAGAGCTTGATCCCTATTTTTCTTCTTTTCCTTTTCCCACAAAACAACTTTCACCTTTATATGATGAAGTGAATTTGCAAATTGTAAACTAGTTGGGAGATGCAAATTTGGTTGATAATGTCGCCAATTGTCCTAGATGAGGGTTTGAAATTCTTCCTCTTCTAACCATGAAGAGTTATACTTAAAAGGTGCTTCAAGCTTGTTCTCCCCTTTGTCCATTTCTAAAAATATGAGAGAGTGGTTCGAGCATCGAAACTTCCCAATCTAGAACTGAATGAGATCAGTCCTGAGGAGTATCGAATGATGGGCCAAAAACCTATCAATGCGCTTGGAAACCCCTTCCATCCCACTTCTATTATTACACCAAGTAGATGACATTCATATGAGTTCAAAATCAACCCATAATTTTAGTTCCATTTTGTCCATAAATAAGTTTTTCATCCTTTCCTCACACACGGAGGAAACCCATATCTCATCCCTACTAATTGTAAAATTTAGGTCTCCTCCAAGAATGAGATTGTTATACCTAAAACATCAATCGAAAAATAAATTATTCCAAAAATTCTCCTTTCCCTCACAAGGGTTGTAGAGGTTGAGGAGGGTCAGTGTAGTGTCCAATTATTTGATGTAAATCTCAATACAAACACCCGATTAAAACAAAAACAATTATAAAGTTCTATGTTTGCAAAAAAACTCGGTAATTAACTCTCCCGAGAACCCCATAGAGTCTAAACTTATGAAGTTCCATCCCAAAAATAGTTTTTTCAAATCCCCAGTGATGGTATCACATGGCCCCATGGTTTCCTGAACCAAAACAACTTCCCGTTGTTCCATCTCCACCAACATTTTGAGGGATAATTTTTATCCCTCCCTCCCAGGCCCCATATGTCTGCAGACATTATTTTCATTGAGAAACAATCCTTAGGGAATTTCTCTCTCTAAGGACCTCGAAGATTAATCTTTTACTACCTGGATTCACCTCCCTAGTGGCTTGTTTTTGGGCATGTTTCATGGATGATTTTAAGATGACTTTCAACGATCCACTATCCCATTTTGTTATCAGAAACCGAAACCCCCACAATGTATGAACCCTAAGAAGGGTTTCTATATCTTAACATGTAGGGATATCTACTAGAATATTGTGTGGGAGAGCCTAAGTATGGAGTTCGAGGAATTCCCCTGGAACGTGTGTGACCAGGCCCAGAATTCCTAAATGACACAGGAGAGTAAGATTATGTCTCCATGTTCCCCCCCAAACTATGGCTTGACTTGTCCCCCCCAGACAGAGAAATGGATTGACATGAAAAAAATGAATGATCACTAGACACCCTCTTCCTAGCACTAGAAACAATAGAAATAATATGAGGAGTATTTAACTTACCCATATTGTTAGGGGTCGAGATAACCCTTTCCTATTGAACATCCAACATGTTGTTGTAAACCTTTGAACCAACCTGGTCACCTTATAGAAAATATACGATGGTATTGAACCTCCCATCGTTGAGATTCCAAAGTCATAGGAATGGAGAAATATCCAACCATGACTTCCACAGCTCTTGGCACTAACCCAAATGGACTATTTTTCACTGGTTCCAAGACTAGCCTTATAATATCTTGAGCATACCCATCCCATGGAGACTTCGACACAACATTATTATCATATACTCGGACATCAGAACCCAAAATTGAATTCTCCCTCCCTAATAAGTTCTTCTAAAAAGTCATCTCACAGTCCCTCATCACATGCAAACCTTGTGGCATCAAGAAATATGAAAGGGGACATTAACATAATCCAAAATTTTTTGAATAATTTTTCTCTCTACAAACTAGTGTAATTGATTCATACAACCCTTGTCTAGGGTCCAGATCAACCAAAATATGTTCCACTGTCTTGAAATCAAATGTCTTAAAACTATCATACATTGTAATGAAAGTTCCTAGAGACTCCCCAATCTCCCTCAAACTTGACTCGGTTTAGAAATCAATCAGTAAATGTGGTAATTTAGCCTAGGTAGGAAAGATGAATATTGCTTACTCTTGGGAATCAAATAATGGATGTTAATGTTTTAGGAACAACATATGCTTGTCAAGATACCGCCTAATCACTAGAATCCTCAAATCATCCTCCTTTGAATGAAAAATGAATCCAATCTACCCCCAAGCCAAGAAATGTATGACTGGCCCATAACCAAGGAGGGGTTTCCATTCCTTCCACATCCATGAACTTAGAGACCTCATGGAAACCCTTCTACCAACAAATTGACCAACCATAGATATTCCTTCTAACTTAGAGATTTGGTTAATCCTAAGGTCTTCCTCGACCCCCAAGGAAACACCTCCTCCTTTTATTTTAACAACCTTCCTCTTGTTTTTCTCTGGGATGAAACTAGTTTGTCTACAATCCCTATCCTAAAACTCATTCAAACCAATGTTGCCATCGATAAACCCTAGAGTACCCAACGTATCGAGAATATATTCTTATGATGGCTCTGCATCGTTACAATAAATGTTTAGTGATGGGTTAGTAATAAGACTGGCAATACTGTCACAAGTAACAGTTGTGTCACCAATCTCTGAAACAATGTGTGACCATCAGCCATAAGTTTTAATGTCCATCTATCTATAAATTATCGCGGGTACCTCCAATATTAAGTATTTAACATTGTCGGGGAACCCTATGACAAGGTATAAATCTATAGGACCACGAGGTGGATATGATACCTCGGTCTTGAGGTATGGAAAATATCCATATGTATTATGAAAGTGTGGGGTAGAAAATTTCATGTCCTTTGTCATTGAATCCTCAAAGTAATCCACTAGTTGGATAATCTCATCCATCAAGCCCATCTACTGAAAAGTGATATGTGCCACTTGTTGAGGAAAATATATGAATTTATCTTAGTCAAGCATTTTTGAATCTTTCTTGGCTAAGGCAAGATAGCCTGGAATATCACCCTATGTTTATAGCCTTAAAAAGTATTTCCCAACCCACAAGCATTAGTTACAAGGGCTTTGGCTGATTTTTTAAAATAAACGATTGCTGCAAAATTCAACATTTTTATATAATTTTCTGAATATAACAGATGAAAAATCAAATGTGCAGATAAAATAAAAAATACCAAGTCACATATTAACAAAGATGACACCGAATACAAATCACTTATTTCATTCCAAGAAATCAAAAGAATCATTCTCTTTACAAAAATCCTCGAGGAAGTTTGAACCAAAGTCAAACTTAGAAATCCCCGATGAAAGCCATACAAAAGGACTCTAACAGGAAGTAAAAACTGAACTTTAAAATCTAGATCATCTTTCCATACATTGTTTCCCACTTGACTCTGCACAATATCCTTTATCAATCATGAAATCCAATTCATAAACATACAAGTCTACATAGACTATCAAAGATAGATCAACACCTCTGAAACTAGCATCTGAATGATATGGTTCAACCTTGAACCTTGTTGTCTACAATAGGACCCTGTTGTCATAAAAGAAAAGTAAGCTTTCAATGAATTGAAGAACGAATGAAAATTGAACTATCTCAATAAAAATCAAGAGAAAACCTTAGTATACTTTCTCCTTTTATTCTCCCCTTGTTCTTCCTTCTCACTTGGCTTTTATGCAATCCAAATTAGTTGAAGTAGTTTAACTACTTCATTTTTTAAGTTAACTAAAACTCAACTAACTTTTAGTTTAGGGGAAGAATTAATAATAATAATAATAAGGGTCTTTTTAATAAATAATAGCTAGTATGTGGGACCCCTTGTGACTCCCTTTAATTTCTTAACAAAAATAAGCACAACTAGACAATAAATCAGACACACCCCTCCTTGTGGCTCCCATTATCATTTCCATAATTTGAAAATTAAATATCAATGATATTTTAAATCATATACATATAATATCCAAAATATCCAAAATAGTATGTTGTCCAAAACCTTCAGCAGTCCACTCTTCTCAATAAAACAATAATAAAGTATAATAAAAAATTGTATTTTCCACTTTGAGAGGCAATTATCCCTTTGTTGCTACTATCACCTTTTGACTTTCCTAAATTAGCCTTAGGATGTGTAGAGTGTTGAGGCTTGATCTCACTAATGACATGAGAACAATCACCTTTCAAGTGCATGCAGGATGAAACAGATTTGGCTGAATCACTTGAGGGAGAGGAGGGGGCAACAACAACGTTTCCTTTTCATGCATATGGTGGGCTTCATTTTTGAGTATTTTAATTTTGTGGGAGGACTATATAGGTGAGTGTGATGGGGAAATCTGAAAATTTGGGTTAACATGTGGAGGGGTAGCAAGTAGATACAAATTTGGCCAACCACAATGTTGGGAGACTGTTGGGATAACAATCTCCTACCATCCATCATTCTCGAGAACTTCAGGTTGCAACGAAACATGAGGTGGAATAGGGATACCAGGGACATGCTGGGGTTGGAAGGGAGGCCTCTTTGGTCTAGTTTGGACTACCCCTTGTCAAATCCAATTGAAAACTCCATCTTGAAAGAGTTGATTTAACTCTTGAGGATATGCATCAAAATGTATTGAGAATCTGGGCCTTCTAGGCCCTCTGTTCCGATTTCCTCTGCCCTTGTTATTTCATCCATGACTTCCTCTACTGAAGAAGCTCATCCTGTATGCAACTATTATTATCAACTAGCTTCTTAAACAAACCATACATGACAATATGTTAATATGAAACACAATTTTTCTCAACAATCACATCAGACCCATGCAATACAATCCATAAAAATCATTCAATAATTGTCAATGAACAAGGGGTGAATTAGGGTTCTAGGATATCTGAGGGGATTGTATTAAGCGAAAAAGTGAGAAAATTAAAGGGAGTAAGAACATGACTATTGCTCAACAATTTATTAAACACTCGACTATGCAACAATAACCAAAACATATCAGTTGTGATCCATCTTTCTGTTATTTCTTAATCATTGTAATACAGAGTTTTAATTTAATTTTAAGAACAGGGCATGCAAAATGAATCTAGGATCATGAGGGGATTTGTAATGAGCAAAAAAGTGAGAAAATGAAAGGGAATCAGATGGATATTGTTCTTAAAATAAATTAAATAAATCAACTATCATAACCCTGCTCAAGTTTTAATCCAAATAACATCCAAGTCAAGACCAAAACATTCATTGTTCCTCAATTTCATCAAACTTCTTGTTGTCTCCATAATAATTAAATTCCCCAAAATCCTCAATTTATAATAGTCTGTGTATTATAACTTATAAAAAAAAATCCATTCAATAATATTGTATATTATAATGTTGATATCTTCCTTTTAGAATAAACAAAACATGCACAACAATATGCTCAATATTTATCCCTGATAATCAATAATGCACCATGATAAACAATCAAAATTCATTGTTCTCCAATCAACAATCAGGCCCGATTTAAATGTACATAGGTGAATTTTCAAAAGATGTGGACGGACTTAAAATCATGCCCGATCATACACAGGTATTCAATCATATCAATCAAAAAAACATTGAATTGATAACAACAGTAAACACAAACATGAACCCCAAGCTTGACCTCTATGTGTATCAGCATATATAACTTCTTTTTTAAACAATGGATATTTTGCACGGTGATTCCAATATAACTATATCATATATGAAGCGAACAAAACTAAATTGACACACATGCACCCTTTTTTAACTTTCCAGAACCCTAATCGGGCTTGGTAAACCTCACACAGGTGTCTCTTTAAGAAATCAAAATCATGTTGGATTAAACACAGTCATTGAGACAATAAACACATAGAAAGACAACTCTCGTTTGTAAGCAATCACTTGTTTTCTTTCTTATTTTTTTGAACAAATTCATCACATAAAGACCAGACAGAGACTTGACCAAGAGGATGTATTTATAATGAGAGAGAACATGTCTTTAAAACTACACAGTCATTAAATTGATCACCCAATACTTGACAAACCCCAGAATGTGCCCAAGGAGAGCAGAGACAAGTTAGAGTCCAAATCGGGCTCCGTAAAAAATCAAATGTAGGGAGGAAACACAAGAATGGTTGTCCTTTTAAACAAAAAAAAAGAGAGTTGACGGTCTTCCAATAATTATATCCATTTCACCATCGATTAAAAACCACGGGACAAAAAACAATTTTGAAACGAAACAATAGTGAGCCACAGAGTCCCTCGACTTATTACTCGAAGCCCTTGATGGAACCATAATTTAATGCTCGAGGAGAGACAAAGGAAATTCAAGTAAAATAACCCAGTGCACACAGGTGCATCTAACACTTGTAGAGAAGAGACGAGGGTTAACTTAACAATGGAAGGTATTGAAATACAAAGAGATAATGTCTCTTTCCAATCACCTGGGAGGTTCATAACATTTGACAACAACAACAGTGAGGACACGCACATTCTTTGTGGAAGAACACAAAGATATAACTTGTATCAATTCAATACCCACACAAGCTTGTATTAACGTTCAGGGCCAACCAAGATTGGATCTTGGGATGCTTTCAATGAAACGATAGTAAGAACGGGCTATCAACCATAGCTCAGGGTTCAAAGAAAAGAACACACCAATTGTTGGCAGCTTCTTTGCACTAGATAAGGATTACCAGAACAACCAAGAGGGAAACGAGTTGACAGACACTGATGCACAGAACAGTGGACAAAAACCCTCAACCATCAAACTTAGAGCCTTATTGTACCACTGTTACTATTATTCCATAGAGACCCATCATAAAAACCACATTGACCGAGAAACAACAAAATTAATAATACCCATTTCTTTGCTTACAATTTCCAACATTTTACAATCATCATAGAAAGTCATAACACCACATTTACACATAGTCAAAAATATCAAGAACACAGAATCTGAGCATCACTGAGCCACGATTTGGTTCATAAAACATAGAACTCATCATGGATGGAGAGAAAAGAACCATACCTATGGGAAAAATTATTAAATGACGAGTTGGCCAAGATTTCCCTTCCAAAAACCTGAAAACGTGAAGCGTCACAATCAATAGAGAGAAATTGCAACAATGGAACAATACTAGGGTGGCAGGCGATAGGGAAGGTTTGGAGTGACCTGCAGTAAATGCACATTGCTTCCTCACCTGGACCCATTCAATTCCAAGTACAAGACAACCCAATAAACATAACATCCACCAATAAATCAAACCATATAACCAATGCATAATCAATTCCAATCCATCGTAATATCTAAGGCCAAATGAATTGCATAGTGCGCCACCTGAGATATTTCATACTTTAACCTTTTCCATAACTCCATACAATAATCCATATCAACATTTCTTTATGTGCCTCCATTCGATTTTAATGAAATTTACATATTCCATTAACCAAAACATAGTATAATAGTTAGGACTAACACTTGTATCCATTAATTCTCTTATTTGAAGTTTGTGTGTAATATTTTTACATAGTTTCTTTCCTTTTGCTATAACTTTGGAACCTTTTTATAGTTTTTTCCCTATTTTGATCAATCCCCCACTAAGTATCCCTTCCATATATGTGGCTAAGTAATCAGCATATGAATTAGTAACAGGGTTATAACATAGCACCTGTAAAAAACATGATTCTCATACCCATAAAATTTGTTATATGTCGCAAGTGATTACCAAAAGAATTCCACAATAATGCATTATCCACTTATTATCACGCTAAGTGGAACCAAGAATACATATAAAAAATGTAGGACTGTGTAGGAAACATCATAAAAACAACAAAACATGTGTAATATGTTTATCCTTGCACCTCTAGTCTACAAGGGGGTCCCACCTACTAGTATTATATTATTATCATAGTTAAATAATAACGCTCTAGCAATACTTTGCCGGCGGAATTCATCGTTATGATTTTAATCGTCAACAAACTGGCGACTCCACAAGGAAATCTGTTTCCAAAAAATTATGAACTTGGAATGTCTGGTTTCACAGACCAAGTAACATTAGATCAAGAAGATATAAATCAGAATGATTATGAAACAGGGGGAAGTGAGTGGATCTACGAGAAAGATGAGTAGGAATTTGGGAATAAATCATGGAAAGTTTTAAGTATGAGGGGGTTTATACCTGTAAGCATAATCATTCAACTAAAAAAATGTTCTTGAATTCAAGGATAATTTTGTTTTGAACTACTCTTTTGAATCTTGAAATGGATGAATGAAAATGAAAGCAGAAGAGGGATAAAACCAACTATCTTATAAAACATCAGTAGAAGCAGAGAACAATTTCAATGATGCTTTCAAGGGGAACATCATGAAAATTGTGTAACTCGATTTTTATTGATTAACAATACTTTGCAGAAGCGTCACTGTGGAAAAACTGATCCAACATTTTATTTTGACAAGAAAAGATGTCAAAAGAAACAAAAAGAAAGAAATGTCGTAGCAGAAATGAAACAACAGAATTGAAATAAGCAAAAATGAAATGACAGAAATGTAAAAACATAAATGAAAAACTACTATAATACAAAAAACAGTCCATACAGTGTTAATGTAACACACCCACGGTGGGGACTCGAATTTTCGCTCTTCTTAGGAGAATATAAACCCCCATTTGGGGTTTCTATTCCATTATGCTCTTCCAGATATTTCCAACCACGATCTCCATGCTCTAAAACGAGCTCAAAGGAGGAAGATGTCCTCTCCCAATATATTTGGGTTCTGTCATCCTCCTATACTTGCATATGACCATGGACTATGACCATACGCCAAGACAATAGGCACCAATAAGACCACCACGTTAATCCTCTAGAGTGGCAAACCTATGAAGTTCACGATATGACGTCATGTGTCCTCAAGGATTTTGACGACCTTGATTTACTTCGGGACTTAGACATTCGGGAGTTTCAAACGTTCCTACACCCTTTTATTTCAAATTACTCTGTACCCGGAGTAACAGATTGAGCACCACATGTCCCTTATGATCGACGATTATGATCCTCTTCGGGACTTCGACGTTCGGGAGTTCTGAGCACACAACTCTTTTTCCTCTGAAGTACTCTATACCCGAAGTTCCAGATCAGGCACCACATGTCCATCTAAATCAATGACTCGGGTTCACTTCGGGACTTTGGGGTTTGAGAGTCCCAGATGCTCACACCACCTTTTCTCCTATAGTTATTTCACCCGAAGTCAACGATCTGTCGACGTGCATCTCTTTCAAATTGACGGTCATGATTTACTTCAGGGGTTCTCAACTCTTGTGACCCCAATTTCCTCCAAAGTNGTCGTCCATTGATGGGCGGATCAGATGAACTCTGACTCTTCAGACTTCAGGAGTTCTTGTTGAACACATCCCCTTTTCTCCAAGAGTGACTTTCCTTCATACTGCAGGATATGATGACACCTATCCCTTTGTCTTGGATGGCTCAGATCTGCTTCAGCTCTTTGGGCTTTGGGAGTGTCAACCTCTCCACACTCACTTTCTCCCAGAGTTCTTACACCCAAATTCGACGATCTGTCGACACGTGTCCTTTATCTCAGATCGAAGGCACAAACAGACTCTGTTACTCCACGAATTTCCAAAGGAACTCGCGACTATCCACCTAGCAATGTTTCTAGGTCTAACGGTCATGATCAGACCAATATCGATTTGTTTTTATATCGATGGTTCACAGTGATTTTGGGGGCCCAACATGCGCACTCTTTATCAGAGAGCTCAACCTCTGCAATCTAAAAAGTACTCTCCCAACTCGGTCTAATCAACGTCGTTGATCTTCCAACCCGACGATCTTTTTTTTTGTTCTCCCCTATCCCCCCCATGCTTTCCTTTCTTGACTTTCCCATCAATATTGTGTGTGGCCCAAATTCCCAGTCCATGGTCAGGTATGGAAGCCTTACAGATGGGTGGTCTTCCCCATCCCCTCATTAACTCTTGAGGAGGTCTTCCCACCTACCATCCTGACTGTAATTCATTCCTGGGTTAGAGGGTTATTCTGATCCCAAGTAATTAAATCTAGCACACTAGTTCGATGGAAGTTAACACAACCATTCCTGGTCCCCTCCACCATATTTTCATAGCATTCATGGTCTCTCTTAGCACATCCCCTTTCCAGTAGTCATGAAACACATATCCATTTTTTTTATTAAAATAAAAAAATTTACATTCATCGACCTTTTATACAAAGGTCCATCAAATCAAACATTCACACCTTTGAGTTTTCCATAGTTCCTTGGCCAATATAGTTATATTTACAAACTGGGGGAAACAGGGTGTTATAATTCCCTTCCCCTTAAAGGAACATTGTCCTCTATGTTCTATCTATCAACATGATATGTATATATAGGAGTAAACAAAATTGGATATGTCTGTCTCATGGCATCCTACATTTCCCACGTAGCCTCATCTGGGCCAAAGTGTTTCCACTGCACCTTGACATGTGCAATGGTTCGGTTCCTGAGTGAGGTTTCCTTCCTGTCTAGTATGCATTGAGGTTCTGGCAGTAATTCTCCCTCCGGATCCACCTAGATCACAGACCAGTCAATTATATGATTAGAATCATGTACATATTTCTTCAATAATGAAACATGGAAAAAATTATGTGCCTTTACTATGGGTGGAAGTGCTAGACTATATGGGTGGAAGTGCTAGACTATAGGCTACAGGTCCCACTCTATCTAAGACTTCAAATGGTCCACAATATCAAGGTGCCATATTGGCACAAGATCCCACTATTAGGGAACTCTTCATGGGTCTAACTCTGAGATAGACATGATCTCTTGCCTTGAACTCTCTAGGGGTTCTCTTTTGGTCGATGTAGCTCTTCTGTTTATCCGAAGAAATTTTTAGATTTTGTTTTATCTGAATCACTTGTTTCTCCATTTCTTTCAACATGTCCGGTCTAGTTTAAATTATATCCATTGGATTACTCCAGCTGATGGGAATTTTTCATTGTCTACCATAGAGGGCTTCAAAAGGGCTCATCTTTAGTGACTCTTGATAACTGTTGTTGTAGGAAAATTCTACCAATGGCAGGTAGTCTTCCTACTTCTTAGGTTGATGCATTACATTCATCCTTAACATGTCTTCTAATATTTGGTTTACTCTTTCTGTCTTTCCATCAGTTTGGAGGTGATAGGCTGTGCTAAACAAAATTTTAGTCTCAAGACCAACCATCAAGGATTTCCAAAAGATTGAAGTGAATTTTTTTGTCTCTGTCGAATATAATCTCTCTAGGCATGCCATGCAGTCTAAATATCTCATTCATGAAAATGTTGGAAATATCTATTTCCTTGCAAGTCGACTTGACAGGAACGAAGTGAGGAGACTTACTCAATTTTTACACCACTACCATGATGGCATCATTCTTCTTAGTCGATCTTGGTAATCCGGTGATGAAATCCATGGAAATGGTTGCCCGTTTCCATTCTGGAATTGGTAGGGGTTGTAACAACCATGTTGGGTGCCGATGTTATGCCTTAACTTGTTGGCATTCTAGGCACTTAGCTAGAGAGTAGACTATGTAATTTTGCATTCCAGGCCAATAGAATTGTTTCCTAGTGGTCGTGATCATTTTCTGATATCCTGGGTGACTAGTATATGGTCTCTTGTGTAGTTCATCCATTATGAACCTCTTCAAGTCATCACATCTTGGAATATACAATCTGTTTCTAGTCACTAGGCCTTCATCGAGCATATGATAGCCTTCATACTTTATCCTTGTAGGCTCTTGCCTTAGTTATGAGGTCACAGTCTTGAAGAATGCATCTGTTTCTTATGCATTCATGATCCTTTATATGGCATTCATTTCACAGGTTCTTACTGCTGCCAGGTGAATCGTTTTCATACTTCTACTAAGGGTGTTGGATACCCTATTTTACTTCCCTTTGATGTGTTTGATTTTGAAGTCGAACTCACTAAGGAGAGCCATCCACCTAGCTTCTCTAGCATTGAGTTTTGGTTGATCAAAAGGGTGCCTCAACCCACAGTGGTCTGTCATAAGTGAAAATCTTCTACCCAGGAGGTAATGCCTCCACATTTTTAAATCATGGACTATGGCAGCTAAATCTAGATCATGGGTCACATAATTGATTTCATGCTCATTCAATTTCTTGGATGCGTAGCAAATTACATGCCCCTCTTACATAAGGACTCCTCTGAGTCCTTCCTTGCAGGCATCTATACACACAAGGAAGTCATTATCAAGGTCTGTAATATTCAACATGGGTGCATGGGTCAAAAGGTATTTCAGTTCCTGAAATCTTTCTTCACACTCTGATGTCCAAATGAATTTAACCCCCTTTTTCTGGAGGGAAGTGATTGGACAACAAATCTTGGAGAATCCCTTTATGAACCTTATATAATATCCCGCGAAGCCCATAAAGGATCTGATATCAGATACATCCTTTGGGGTAGGCCATTCCATAATAGATCTGATATTGTTAGGGTTTATTGCTACCCCTTCTTTAGAAATGACATAGCCCAAGTAATGCACTTTCTTATGGAAAAAGTCACACTTGCTAATCTTAGAGTAGAGTTGATGTTCTCTTAGTAATTGAAGTAAAAGTATAAGATGTTCTTCATGATATTCTCTGTTCTTAGAGTAGATTAATATATCATCAATGAAAACCAATACAAATATTTCTAGGAATTTGTTGAGTACATTGTTCATCAAGCACATAAAAGTGGCGGGGTCATTGGTTAGTCCAAATGGCACCACCACAAATTCATAGTGACCATACCTTGTCCTAAAGGTCGTTTTGTGGATGTCTTCATCCTTGATTTTAACTTGATGCTATCCAGACCTCAAGTCAATATTTGAGAAGATCGAAGCACCCCCTAATTGGTTGAACAAGTCATTGATTCTTGGTAAGGGGTACTTTTTATTTATGGTTTGCCTTATTGAGTTTTCTATAATCTATGCATAGTCGAAGCGCGACATCTTTATTTTTCACAAAAAGGGCTCGTGCTCCCCATGGAGACACACTGGGCCGGATGTAGCCTTTGTCCATCATTTCCTTTAGTTGTATCTTGAGCTCAACTAGCTTGGGTGTACTCATCCTATAAGGTGTCCTAGACACTAGCACTGCTCCTGGTGCAAGTTCTATCAAGAATTCAATGTCTCTTCTTAGAGGTAGACCTGCTACCTCTTTTGGAAACACATCTCTATACTCTCTTAATATGGGGTGGTCCTCTAGGTTCGGTTTGTCATCCTCAACAGATTCTAACACCTGTATTTCATATAGAGGACACCCCTTTCTACAATAATTTTTCATTTGAAGGGTTGATATTTGTCTCACTGAGACATGCTTTTGAATCCCTTGGAGGGTCATCTTTCTCCCTTCTCCATTTACACATTCTAAAGTTTTATGGTACCATTCCAACTTATTTTTGTAAGCATCCAACCAATCCATACCAATCAACAAGTCATAATATCCTAAGGGAAGTATGTTAAGGGTCACTTGGGTGGGCAACCCATCCATGATGAGTTGGCAAGATGGGAAGACCTATGTTACTTTTCTCTTGGTTCCAGTGGCTAGTTGTACCAACCATGGATTAACATGTCAGACTGGTTGCATTTTACACTTATCAATAGTCTGAGGGCCCACATCAATCAAATTAGAACCAGGGTCAATTAAAATAGAAAGTAGACGGTTGGTGATCATACCTTCCATATCCACCACTGAAGCTTGGTGGTCGGCTTGTTTATTATCCAAAGCTGCATAAATCCATGCCATGATCCTAGACACATCATTGATTGTGGTAGCTTCCTGGATGTTGTAGACTCTCCTATTGTTTTGCTACCTGTTGTTGTTGGGAAAAACACCCTACGGACTAGCAAACTAGGGTCAAACTTGCATGCATATTTTGACCGAATAGAAACTACTTTTTTACCTACAACCCAAGATTTAAACCCCTTTTTCACAATAAATGCATGGAAAAGGACCACCAACCTTATTACCGGCGTTCGATGTAGATCCTCCATTGCTCTTTGATTACTTGCTTGCGCTTCTCCTTCCACAGATGACATGTACTCAAGACAAACAACAACTATGCATGCATGCTACTTCTATACTCAAGGGTTAGAAATCAAGCATAAATTAATCAAACCATAGACAATTCATGCATTGGGATGGGAAAAGTATTATTTTTATTACTGAAAGTGAATCAACTTACAAAAAAGATGAGACCGACCACCGCTCCTTGAACCTGATCCTGGGCTCCTCTTCTTCTGTCCTTCAACTGCTTTGCGTTAAATCTCCTTTGGCATGAGGAAAGGCTAAAGGGTTGGGACAATGGATTAC